>JAOBYE010016681.1:8023-23398 GCA_025403585.1 Parazoanthus swiftii | reverse complement strand
GGATACTTTATAAGTAAAATAGAATGTAAGCAATCTCTTCCTTTTCTTCAGAATAGAGAGAAACAAATGAACGAGCGAGTCGGTAAATGAAAGCGTGTCCCAAGGATTGTGGACGCAAGGAAGACAGGAGAGAAAGTCCTTGCGCCTGCCATCCTCACTGCTAGCGGCCGTTGCACGCCAACAAAACTCGACTTGTGGCAAGTCTAGAGCCTAGTCTCCTTCGGTGACGACGACTTGATTCAAACGCCAAGGGCGACGCACCGAGTTTCTATAAGATGAAATTTCCTTTCAGGACAGAATCCAAAGTCAAACGCAATTTAACTATTTGAAAACGAAAGTAAGTGGCTTCTTTTATAATTCAGTAAAATAACATATCACAAGAGCCAACGCTTCCTGTACAGAAGGCCATTTCCTGTGCTTTGATCCCAGTAAA
The DNA here is from genome assembly GCA_025403585.1 of Parazoanthus swiftii. Lineage (NCBI taxonomy): Eukaryota > Metazoa > Cnidaria > Anthozoa > Zoantharia > Parazoanthidae > Parazoanthus > Parazoanthus swiftii. The sequence goes on along the minus strand of JAOBYE010016681.1, from coordinate 22,965 downwards.
TTGTAAAGCAAACTTTGTTTTTCGGCCATACTATATTATACTTAAAATGCTTAAGATACAGGAGGAAGCAGTATTTATACATGTTCGGGTTAAAAGCCTGAGCCGACTAATTGTCTGTTGTTGCCCACAAGGTGAAGAAACCATCTTATTTTCTCGGAGCTGGAAGAGAAGCAGCTGTTATTTTCAAAATTCATTGCCTATAATTAACCTGTCATCCTCATGTACACGAAACTGCTTTTTCATCCAAGACAGTTTTCATGTATCCGGCGCTTTTTCGTTTGTCAGGTCGCCAGTCAATTCAATAAAATGAATTGGCATATTGGAAAGATTGGAATATACTGATTCAAGACCCTCTTCTTCTCTTTCCTCGGCATTTTTGGAAACATTTTATAAGAAAAACCCTGAAAAAGAACGTTTCTTAGACCACCGATGCCTTTTGTTGCCCTTTGTTTTCAGAACTGCGTGTTCCGCCCCCTCCCCCCCCCCACCTCTTCTGAAGTGGATCGACCCTGAAGACAACACAAATATAGTAAGTCAATAACTTTAGTTTTGCTCTAAAATCTAGCAAACGATGCTCAGCAATAGTTAACTTGTTAATAACTCCAAACGAAACTTAATATGACTTCGACTACAAATGAAAATATACAACTGGTTTAAATATCATAGGAGAGTGATCATTTCTTTCATATAACCAACAGCCTTGCTATTCAAATTACTAAACCGTTACTAATAGTGGTCTAGCGTGAACGTTCTGAACCGATCCCTGAGGACGGACAATCAGTCTTGAAGCTTAGCTTGTATTTGTCCAAGCCAGTTCATTTACACTCACTACACTTGCAAACCGTGGCTGACTCAAGTCGGAAGACGGGTGAACTGACGCCAGGGTCGCAGTTCTTCAGAGTAAAAACCTTCAGCTCTTTGCTGGACGCTTTACAGCAGTGACACACAGACTTGAAGTAGGGTTTGTACGGCAGAGGCAACGAGTAGGACGAGCAGGTGCCCAGACACGCACTGACGTTCACGTGCTGAGAACTGCAGCCCGCGTGACTTATCTGTTTCCTAAAATTCTCTGGCTTGCAGTATACACCATAGCTTCTGAACGGACTGCCCGCGGCCTGACTTGCTGTGAAGAGCGGGCGGGCTATCAGGAGAAAGGCGCACAGGTAGACGATGTGGGCACTCATATCTGGCTGTGGTTGAAACATTAAGAAGCAAAAGTAAACATTAGTCTGCGTCAAGGACGACCCTTGACATGCACCACTCCCGCATCAGAACTATCTGCCATTTTGTTTTCAGGCATTTTTGATACACCGAAATTTGTTAACTGGCTTTCTCTTTGAACTAGCTTGTTGACTGGTCTCAGTTTTGGCTCGAAGTAATATTTGAGCTATTGAGTAAATTAAGATAAGTTCGCAACCCACTTTCTAACAACGGGGCCCTGGGTTTCATTCGGTTTCACCAAGTTTGTAGAAAATGGGTTAAAACAAAAGACTACTGATTGAACAACAGCAAAGACCACTTTTACAATACGCCCCAGTGGCCATGAAATGCATCAAATGTATGAGAGCTTGGCACTTGACTTCGACTAGTTGAAGTTATTGTTAATGGTCAGGTATAAAAAAAGTGTATCTAGAAATATGCGACGTGTTCAATAGATTCTTGCACTAAAACGCACCATGCGTCGAAGTGTTGTTGTACGGAACGATTTTTAATGCAACAATGTTGCACAAGAAATTGACATTGGTGCGGAAAGCAATTTTAAGCGCATTATTTCTAATTGCAACTTGTTGCGAGAATTTGCGGATGGTTCAAAACTTTTAAGTGTGTTGCGTGCCTACGAGCTCTGTTGCACGATGTCTTTTTTCTTACACAACCGACTGTTGCACAAAAAACCTTGTCCCGTGTTATATCACATTTACAGTACACAAACAAAGATTTAAGACTCACTTATTAGTTATGTCCACAATAGCCATTTTTGTACCTGATTTTGAGCACGTACGTGAGCCTTGAAACACTCGATCAACATCTTAAGGTATTTTGATCTCAGATCAAATACTGATCAAGGCATTGTAAATCATTTGTCGCCGAGTCAGGGAATCGAACCGCCTGCCCTTTGGCATGGATTGTCGTCGTTATTTATTTTTCCACAACTCCTATATTTATACCTAATTAAGCTATCTGCTCAGTTAGAAAACGTATACGGGCCAGTTTGCGAATGTAATTGTGTTAATTGTCTATGCATAACGCAGAAAACTAGAGCATTATTCCGTGAACTATTTGATCAAATTTGGCTCATTTTAGAAACTGTTGGCATCTGCAAAGGTTAAAAGCATGCTTAAGGAAATACGGGAGCCCTGTATTGACCTGAATACGAACCAGATGAAACCTTGCAGCAAAGCACACACTAAGCACTTTTGAATTAGACCAATACCAGCTCAGCAATTGGAGACGTTAGAGTTCCCGTCATGCTTTGCGAACTGGCATTGCGCTTAAGTCAACCTATTTTTAAGCAGTTGCATTTCAAAAACTCGCACTATATGTTTGATGAAACACCTCGAAACAATAAAGCCCTCTGGGCTTCGCCCCTCGGGACTTCATTATTTTCTCAGTGTTTGGAACGGCGGATCAAACGGTTGTGCTCGTTTTTGATATAGTACATAAGAAATGCTTACGAGTGGAGTTATATAAGATTGTTGTGTCGCACATCGAAAAAACAATGCAGTAAGACATTGGTATAAAAATATTGAATTGGCCCTGAATTTCCTCCACGTAGTTCACATTTGAACTAAATATCTACCCTCTATAGGAACAAAGTTTAGTTCCTAGACGGTACTCAATTTTTTAACGTGCTTTATCAATAATTGAATTCTATTGAGGGAACGAAAGCGTTCCAATATATGTCCCTTTGCTCTTTTGCATGTCCACTGATGCATGGAAATGTGAAGAAACTACCTTCCTTTGACTTTCATCAGCACCAAGCTATTAAAGTACACGATACTTTAACTGTGGAACTAATTAGTGTCATTATTATGTTATTCATAAATTTGTTCCCTTGTCTTTAGTTAAAGCTAGTTGCTCAAGCAAATAACTTCGACTACAAAGTATTTACTAGTCTGCAAGCCATGTAAATCATTTCAGCCACATTTATAAACCTGTTCTTTTCTTTTCTTGACTAAATTTAAACTAAAGTACTTAAACTGTTAAAGTTAACTGTTCTTTTGTTTATTCAAGACTGACGCGTATTCGATTTTTGACATTTTCAATGTTGTAAATTGGCTTTCAATAAACTTTCTCGCCCCTGAACAGAACTAATTCAAACTTACTTTGCATTCACCAATATTCAAGTCAAGCGATGAATCGAGTTTGATATCGGAAAGAAGACGTTTCAAGAAGTTTTTATGATTCCACAGGTCACCGTCTTTCTTCACACAGGTTTAAAGGAGAAACCAGCTGTTCTGTCTTGTAGGACTTGTAACAAGGGCGAAATACCGTGGGAGTCTGAGCTGAGAACATTTGATTTGTGATGAGACAGTCACGTCTCAATATGTGCTTTTATATTGTAATAAAACTCGTTACCAAGTATGAACTGGCCTCGACCCAACAACGGGTAATCTAATACTTCTGGTTGTCGTTGTCGGGACGGTAAACTTGTGTCTCTTTTTCACAACTGTTAACATAATTTAAACCTCATTTAAAAAACTGTTTTGTTTAAGGTGCCATTACCTAACAACCCTTAAAAGCAAACAGCTGGAGTTTTAAAACTTTGCTGGTATCTGACCAATTAAAATGCTTTTGAAATATACGATAGAAATATTTTGCGAATTTGACTCTACTGAATTTTCGCTAACATTTCTGCTTCCTACACTAGAGTGACGATATGATGATACTGTTAGAGTTTGGTCTTCCTGCATTTGGTGTAAATAAAAGCAATGTAGTTAGAACATTTTATTGCTTTTTTGCAGATGTGTGCAAAAAAAGCAGCCTCTTCGCAGTCTTTTGGGGAAATAAATATTTGTTTTGTTTCACCTTCAAAATGGAACGAGTATTGTGTACCACCGCTGCCAGTAAATTCTTTGCTTTTACACAGAACACCATAACATAGACACTCTCGCATTGCCGATCTTTTACACTCTACCTTACTTAAAAATACACTATTTCCTTAAAGACAGCTCAGAACATTGGCAGTCAGCATTTATATACTGAATGTTTAAAACTCAAACATTCAGTCGCATATTCCGTGATCTAATTGACCACAAAGCCACGAGGATAAGAGGCTTTCTTGATGGTTATGTAAAGGAAATGAGAAAAGTACCCCACTCATTTTACAGACAACGCATTCTATCATTGGACAACTTGTGCTGATTAGATCTGGTGCCAATATAGTCAGTGCGCTATATATAACAATTGTCTCCTATTGAGACAACAAGACCAGCCCACCCCGAAATGTCATGAACAACGTGTTTTTGATGGCGTTTCTTCTGACACTAGCTAAGAAAGAACTGAGTAATATGGTCGTGTATAGCAGCTGTACCCAAACATTGCATGAGAATGAGGGAAGAATGCACAAATATTTCCTGACTCCGAGACGGATTGTCTAAGTTTTGTATCAATTAACGCACAGGTGTAATCCAGTTGCGGTTTGCTTTAAATGCAGCTTGTAACTGAAAGTGTTTATCTTGTGTTTCTGATATCTGAGCGCGTGCCATCGCTAGTTCTCAATAGTACAATCGACAATCTGTTGGCCCTCCTCATCTAGCCTTTTTTTTACTTCTTTGTTTGCTTAAATAGTTTTCTTCCTTTGAGATTGTAACTTTTCTTGTAATAGCAGGACTGGTCAAATAAACTTGAACGTACATTTGCATGAATCATCTCGGTAAAAAATCAAGTAATTAAGAAATGAACATTATCAAGAAATGCTTAGCAGAGCAAAGTCTGTTTTACAAAAATGAAGAGATATTGTTCTTTTTCCGGTACACTTTCATCTGTCGACACAATTAATCAATCTATTATATATAATTAGTCATAAAAGAGGAAACTTGACATAATGATTCCAACAACTATTAGTGTTACGATATCCGCTGTTTCCGCAACAGTTAATTGTTATAGAGAATATAAGCTTTATTACATGGCCTTTGTAGACTAGGTGCAAGTTGCTAGGCAACCCTTAAAGCTTCCACTTAGTGCACCTTTTTATTATTGCAAAGTTTTGCTAGCTCCAAAGTGACGTTTATGTTGAACTAATGAGCCCAAATGGAAAATGAAATGGGAAATGGATCTAGCAAATTTTTTCATTAGCAAAATGGTGTAATGAGAAAAAGGAACGGAAGTTGTACTTTTTGCTGAATAACGGTTAATGAGGCCGAACTGTTTATTGTCAAGTTTTTCTAATGAAGTAAATGTTCTTACTATTATTGTGAATAACACGGCTAGAAATGTGTTTTTCGGCAGTTTGTCAGTTTCAGAGAACCAATTCTAAAAAAGAAATTAAATACCGAATTGCAACGCTTGGATTAAACTGAGAACTTTCCTGCCTCCAAAGGTCCACCATCAGATGGAGTTGGATAAACCTAGGAATAATGTTATTGTGTCGGCAGTACTATTCAATTTCGGTTGTTGAAAGTTTTTCGACTGAACAAAAGCCTACTCGAAATCGAAGAAATATGGACAGACATTGCCCGTTTTGCGAAAGTTGAAACTTTATCAAACCTAAATAAATTGCGAACGCTTTCAATGCAGTTCTTTTCAGTAAGAGAGCCCTAAAAAGACATGGAGAAAAAATATGACAAGATCACCAGTGTAGTATACTCCTCACTTATAGTTCATATTCTTCGTACTGGTAAACAACAACAACAACAACAACAACAACAACAATAATAATAATAATAATAATAGTAATAGTAATAATAATAATAATAATAGTAATATTACTCACTTGCACACAATCAGCAAACAAGTCAGACAGGAATGTTTCATTTTTAATTTATATATTTGTATATTCTCTCTAGCTCTGAAACGATCATATTCCATAGGCAATCAATCTTTTGATGTCCCATTCCAGTTTTCATGATCAACAGAATATGGAAACGAATTTTAAGAACCTAGTTAACCTGTGGTTTGGAGAAACAATCAGACCAACACTTTAAAGTACTTCTCGCCACATCACATTTCTTGGCGCCCGGGTTTCCTGATTAGGCGAAATAATCCACTAGTGAGTTAAGCTTCTGTATCATGATTTAGAGGTTACTTTGAACGCCTCTGTTTGACTGAAATGGTGAACCAGACGTTGTTTGTGCCCACAGTGCGGCTCGGTCAGTCTCAAGTAGAAATAGCAAAAGCCGTTTAAGTTGCTTTTTATGTTGTAACGCCCAAGAAAAATGTTGGAAATCGGTGAGAACAACCACAAGAGTGCGCTGTTTTTAATTTCTGAGATAAGGTTTGTGGTTTCCCGGCTTTTCTTGTGATTGTTTTGTAAAGTAGCAAGAAGTAGGCGTGAAAGAACAACTGGCTCCAGTTATTTCCACCAAACACTTGACGTCTACCTCTCTCTTATCAGTTGTCATCAATCTTTAATTGGATCAAACTTGTAAATTGTAGAGGTCAACCAACAACAATTGTCACTGCCTTCCCTCACACCGACTTAATTTGAAGTTGAACCAAATTAAAGAGTTCGGCTGTATGACACATACTTTCTTAGCAAATTATATGAGAAGATACGTGGGAAGGAAAGTGGTAGTTCTGTAACAACTTTGATCGATTTGATGAGCAACACTCTACCGTGGAAACAATTTGTGTCGCAGATAGCAGACCATAGCCATGGGTTATGGTGAGTAGTTGGGGCCACGTACGGCAATACCTTTAAAGGGACTCAGAACTGAATAAACTTTCTAAACCTTAACGACGTACTTCCAGCACTTACTATTTAGTTGTAGTGAGGCAACCCTTTGGCATAAACTTGCGCGTGGCTACCTCACCCTCTATTTTTAAAAAATTTAAAGTAAAACAGTTATACGGTTTGTTAGTTAAAATAATCAGTATGGCCGGTTAGTGTAAGCTTTATAATTAACTATTCATTTTCTTAATTTACGGTTTAATGATACTTTGCCATGACAAACAGAACTTTCTTGATAGATTCTATGCCATTTCTTTCTATAACCATAGGGCAACGATTTTGTGTAAAGGTTTGTGCGGCGACTTTACAGAGTACGGTTTTCGAGCGGTTTTGGTTTGGTAGATACTCTGATTTTGGAATTTCCAGACTGAAATTGGATTATCGTTTCTTTACGAGTGGAAGCTGTACACAAGACTTTTTGCATTCCTGAAAGAAAGATAAAAATATTAACATAACGTTTGAAATTGGGTTGATAAACTCGCACAATTTGGTCTGAAAACGAGTAAGGGTTTCATGAAGTCGGTGCACTGCCACTACACGAAACCTGGGCACGAAATAGTTGAAAAGAATTAACGTTTTATGATTCTGAAAAAGGAAATTACAAAGACTATCAAATTTAACAAAGCATACACTTCAACGTGTGTAATAGTGTATGATTCATTTTAGTCTTCTATTGTTGTGTTGAAAACAGTGTTATATTGCTAAACTGATAGGGTGAGAAACTTTTAATCGCCATTCCACTAGATTTGTACAACTCGCAAGGAAAAAACTTAGTTGCTTTGAGTTGTCACATTCACTGATAAACTAGTTAACACTTTCTTTTGTATTAAAATAACCAGGGGGAGGTAGTCCCTTAAATGAACCATGGCCGAAGGGTAGGCATGAGCAGTTTTGGAGCCGTTTTGGTCTGAAAATGGGTATGGGTTTTGATATTTTGTTCTAAAATTGGGTATCATTTTTGGAAGAAACTGTGGGGATATGCCATAAGGCGTATAAAAGACAACTTGCAGCTCTGAACTGAAAGGATATATTAAAACTAACGTTAGGTCGGATTAAGTTTGGTTAGAGAAATTCGCTTAATTCGGTCTAAAAACGGGTAAGGCTTTCACAAACGGGCAGGGTTTTCACGCACTGCTTACTTCCATCCAAATGATATACTGAGGTGTCCTCCCATTACCCCTTCGATAGCTTATCATGCTGACACTGATTCATGTGGATCCTAGCTACCCGACGGTAAGCCCCCAACTTATTGAGGTCACTGTAGACTGCGAGCAGTCGCTGGCCGAGTCGCTTGCTGCTTGGCCGCTCGATTTTTCGTGTTTCCTAGATTGATTCTGGGGAATAGAAAGAGACTGCTCGCTTACTAAGGTCGCTGGAGCAAGGACTGATTGTTCTACTGCAACTAGTTATTTCTTGGCAAAAACAAAGCTAACATTTTGTATCCCGAAAGGTCCATCTCGTTGTGAGTGTTTTAAAGTAAATCGTGTCGTCAAAGTTCCAAAGGTTCAGAAGTATATTGTTTTTTACATTATTTACAATCGATTGAAACACAACAAAAAATAAAAATTTAAGGGAAACAACACCTGATAATGCTTGCACCCCGGCGATGAAAAAATGTTATATGGTTTAAAACAAATGCAAAGATAGCATCAATTTTTAAAATTTTTAATGCGAGTTTCAAACACAAGTTATAGTACTAGAAGGATACAACAAGAAGTCAAAGTTTTAGTTTGATAGCGAAACTCAAATAATTTTTCTGACGTTAATTTCAGTATTCACTTCGTTCACATTCAGTGCTCGATTGGTGTTGACGTTTATTGGAGTGTGAAACATACAACTGCGTTGGTGGTACTATAACTGTCGGATATTTTGTGCTTTAACTATATTTAAACTTCAGGATAAAAAATGGGAAACTCAGGCCCGTAGGCAGGGGGCTGCGCGGGGTGCGTAGGCACCCCCCCACGGACCCAAAAAGGTCCGCATTTGGCGGTTTAAGAAGACGATGAAGAAGCCCGAATAGATATATCTCGTAATAGCTGGTGTTAACGTAAATCGAAACGACTAAAAACGGCCCCAAGTGTGCTTTTCCCATAAATTCGGCTTTTTGAGAGTCCAAGTTTACGATATTTGCACCCCCCCGACAAAAATCCTGGCTACGGGCCTGGAAACTAGACAATTGACTACGATGTCATTAACGAAATCTATTACACGCTTTTTTATAAGAACAACTTTATAAGAACAAGCGCTATGGTTACCGCCTTTGCGGATTATGAAAGTAAAAGTAAAGAGGCTCAGATTGGTCAAAATTTAAGAACAATTTTTAGAACAAGCTGAGGCTCGGGCTCGATAGCTAAGTTTCAAATCCTGGGATTATCTCGGGAAAATGACTCAGCGAATCCATGAAAAATCCGCCAAGCAGTTCATTTTCCAATACATTATTAAACGTATTGTTTTAATTTGATTTAAACCACATAAAGCACAGACAGAAATAATAACAATTTAAGAGCAATTTGAGGCTCAAATCGCCAAAAAATAAAAACAATGAGCCTCGGCAAAATTTACTGGTTCTTATAAAAAAAAGTTTTACAAAAAATGTTCCATTAGTTAAAATCCTTCACGGTTCCTCGGATAGCTTTCATTGACAAAATAGGACTGCCTGAAGACACTAGGTCCCTATCCCTTGCGAGTTGCGTGCCCGTTTGGACTCGGGCGAATTTGTCTGCTGTGCGCATCCATTACCATAACAAGAGCCCTTTGCCAAGTAAAATGTTTTAACTTAAGAAAAATAAGTATGATAAGTTAAAAACTTAAAGATATTTGCTTTGAAAATAGTGTGAACGCGTGTTTTCGTAGGCCGTACACGCATTTGGGAAACTATAGAAACCTGTTGTTTTTTCTATAGATTGGAATCTTCGATGACTGGACTATCGGCTGAGTATCGAGGCTCAAGTGATCATTTTAAAATCCGATCCTGACCTCTGATGACAAATGACAGAGGTCAATAGGGCCGACCACCCATACAAAGGGGATTCATATTGTACAATAAATACAACAGCAGTCAAACTTAAATTAGATTTATTTTAAAAACAAATAATATATGATATAATATGTAACACAAGAAGTTGCGCCTTTTTACAAAGAATAATTATCATTAATAATTTAAAAATAATATCATCCCGCCTAAATGTCGGATTACAGAATAGTATTTAACTATTTCGGCAGTATTATTTACATTCATTTCAGACAGTGGTCTCTGTTTTGTCGGAGTCTTTGGTTAAATATACCCACAACAACTTTTCAAATAAAAAAAAATATTTTTATCGATCAAATGCGAAATTGCCATACCCATATATTATTTATTCTTTATATAGTTGTATACTCCAATGCACTGTAAAAATATCATGGTAGCTGGTCCGATTAGCAAACCAATAACGATCAGCTTGCGATTGCCGCTGATTCAATGATATTTTTGAACCAAAAATCGAATAATTGGGAAATATTTATCTTGTTCATGAACCTTTAACACCACGGAATTTGTGATTTATAACATAAATGATACTCGATTTACAGTATTCAAGACTATAAGAGTACATTCAGGAAGGAAATCCCGAAGCAGTAAGCAATAAAAGATTATTCGAATTAGGAAATAAGATGACCTTAAGTCTTACAGCTTGTTTTGTATGCCTCGAAGACAGGATGCTGCTCGATTTTGACTTCACCTACATGATTCCTATCCGGAGTACAGTTTTTCACAGATGCTGAAACGGCCAAAATGCAAGAAGCTGGGAAGCAAAATTACCAAATATGATAGGACTCACAATAACTTATGTGTCAGTCAATCGTCAGTACAGACAGACAGTCGAACAACTGTTAGGACAGACGCACAATCATTCAGCAAGAGACACAGGAGCACTCAGTTGCACTTTTGATGGTATGATAATACTCAACAAGGCTGCCACTTGGATTCTTGGGGTCCTTGCACCACAGGCCGACCGAGACAGATTTCGTGTCAGTAGGTTGGCAGCAGGTACAAGAGTTGGCCAGCTTGTTGCTGGAGCGGCCAGGAGCGGCGTATGATAGGCATGTGCCGATACACGCGTTGATGGGGACGTTGCGTGGCTGGCAGTCCACAACTTCCACCTTCAAAGTGTAGGCTCGCATTTCGCAGTGTACACTGTTTAGCGCCTCCTGGAGTGGGTTTCTTGCTTGGGAGAGTTTGGAAATAAAGAACACGAGGAAAGCGGCCTTTAGAGCGAGCATCATGTTGACTTTTATCTGACGTTAAACCTGCCATTGAAGATGGAAATGTTTTCATAATTAAAATATTTTTTTGAAAACATAAATGGTTATTTCGACAACCCATTTTATTTATTGAAGATAATACTTTTAGTTACAGGTAGTATAACTATTCTATGTCAACACATATCTCAAGGGTTATCCCACTCTTTCGGAGAAGTGTGTGTGGTAGACTGGACAAACGACTTTTCATAACGTTTCTGCCCGCGGACGGTCAAAAAATGCTTTGGTTTTCGACCAAACGGCAAGGAAAAACTAAAAATTGACGTCGCTTTGCGGAAAGTAAGATAATTTTTTGTTATGTCAAACTGATCGTGACCTTACAAGCACATTTCAAGGACAAAGCCATCCTTTTTCAACATGTACAGAATATAATTGAAATGGCACCTTTCTTGAAAAAGCTCCTTAAAATCGATCATTTACACGGACATGTATTTCCTCAGATTACGTAAAATAGAAACGGTCATGAGTTCAAGTTCAGATCATGCTTTTTTAAAAAAAACGTTTTTTCATAGGTATGACGTCATTGTTTTCACTTTGCCTCGTTTGCATGTTATATAGCATAAAGACTACTTTAAGTTTCAAGTCAGTTAAAATGATTCAAAAGGTAAACTTAAGCTGTTACATTTATTATTTAAAACCTAGCCATCTGAGCCAGATATGTTTAATACGTTTGGAGCAATATTAAGTCCAAAATTACAAAGAGTGCGAGTCAAATGGTTGACCGTAAACTGAATTAACTCCAGCCAGGCAAAGAAATCTCAACAAATTGGCCGACTTTCTTTTAAAAATACTTATTTCCCTTAAATTGTTCGACATGTATGTTAAGCTCAAAACTTCAGTGAGTACTAGCTGTTTAATGCTCTAATTAACGGTGGAGTCACTTTGCTTGAAGCTTTCTGTACAGTTTATGCCGAGTCTAAATGTGATCAGTGACGTTATCAGAAATCTGAAGAGATTTGTCTAAACAAAAAATGAATGTTGGAAATGGGGGAGAAAAAGGATTGTAAAGCAAAGCAAAAAGAAGTGAAGTATTAAAGTAAAATAAATGGAATGAAACTGAATTGTTAAATTGAAGTAAATCAAAGCAGAGACTAGACCACTAAAGTAAAGTAAACTATAGTAAACAGAGATTAGATGTCGAGTACAGTGGAGTACATCAGGGCAGAGTAGATCGGTTTTAAAAAAAGTAAAATAAAGTATAGTATAGTAATGAATTATGTTGCATGATTTCATTTTACGTCCCAAATCAGTAGAGCACTAATACTAAGACGTTAATATTATGAACATTAATAAAAAAAAGTAATATAGAGAAGAATAAAATAGAAAGGAATAGAATAGAATGGAACACAACATAGTACAACACAATACAGTACAGTACGATAAAATAAGATAGTGTCAGGGTCTGTCTCATGATTGCCTTCACTAAAATTTACACGCCGCGAACAGCAGAAGGTTAAATGTATAGCAAGTTGATGACAAGTTCGATAACCATGTTTTCCCATCGACTATTTTCTATTGCCGGCTGGCCTTTCTAGTTCCATCTTTCCTTCCTCGGTTCTATTGGCACCCAGGTCCCGCTCAATTAATATGATTGTCAATGAGATAAAATAGCTTTTGGGGTACAATGATTAGTAAAATCGCTTGCAATTATAACTCAAAACGCAACTAATCTGGGTTTTCTTCAGTTGGACTCACAGTAGGCTTAAAAGATCCAGCAAAATTCGGTGTGTTGCCTTCAGTTCATTACTGCACGGAGTTTGACTTTGTGACATTTTGGATCCAACTGTGAACTGATTATTTTCTACTGTGTGGCGGGACAAATTTCACTCTCGTTCAAGAAGTTCATCATGGTTTAGCGCAGTACCTGTGAGACTTGGGCAAATTGTTATCCCTAACTGGCCAAAAACTTTATGCATTTTCTAGCTACATTATTCTTAGTTCTTACCTTGTGTACAATTTCAGGCTACGGCGCGCAAACTTGAAACGAACAATCAAACCGCCAAAAGACGATTCAAGTGCTTTGGTAGATGGTGGTACTAGAAGAGTTTCGGTGGCAACGGTTCCGTTTTCAATTTGCTCTTTCCAACAGTTATGGTCTTGAGTTTTATCTGCGAACGAGTGCCTTTATATCAGGCTGTAACCGCCAAAGAAACACTGTGAATTAGCTGGAAACCGCTAACAACTTCCGAATTTACCGCACTTGTTCACAAGACCTCGTATCAATTACTAAAGCTCGTCGAATTACTATCTGACAAGATTACTTGACATTCGAAACCAATAAAAACAGCAGTGTCAGACTTTGAGCCGTCACAAGTTCGGGCGGTCAATGGAATATTCGCGTGAGTAAACACTTATTTACAAACAGAAGGTGAAAGGCGTCGAGAAATGTCCGGAGGAAATTGCAAGGGAAGCTGAACGTGAAATTGTTATAACCTGTGGCATGGCAAGTCAAGGGGTGGCTCACATGATGGTGGCTCACATAAAATTCATCAAACACGTAAATTTTACAAAAAGCATTAGCGAGCATATTTGTTGAAAAATGTAATGCATGATAATTGATACACTTCTCCAAGTCATTACATACCCCCCCTCCCCTCCCCCATACAAACACACTTACATACACAAACCCGCCCCAGTTAACTGAATGATTCCAAGATCCTAAAGTGAAAAAGCAAATGAAAATATTCATGCTGGGCGAAAAACAACATATTTTCCCATTCCTTTCAGAACAGGAAGGTTGACCTCAAAACCTGAAGCATGTCAACTCATTCGGAGTGCAGGCACAAACTTGCATACCACAAGTTTTTAAAATCTAAAAGTTCACGTGCTTACTTACAACAATTTTATTTTACATTAATACTAAAGATATTTTAAAAGCTGAAATCGTTTCAAGTAAAATAATAATACTAGAATGCAGTAAAAAGACAAGTCAATAATTTGCAAAACACTGATGACCGCAATTCAATGTAGAAAAATAACTTGGCTTGTTACATTTGGCACAAACTGAGTATTTGGCACACAGTAGGAATTGCGTAATGGACTAGAGAAAAATCAAATCTCAGACGCTACAAAGTCTGAAAGAATCGAAGTGACAAGTAGTCTGTCAAGTTCTGATCACTTTCCAGATGTTGTACAACAGTAAACATCTAGTTAGCACGCAATCTGGTAGCAGGTTGTACCCAGCGCAACCAATGAACAAAAGTTTCGTATAGTACCAGGAGCTGTGAAGAGCAGGGTTAGACATCCAAAAAAATAAAGACGAGATGGTGGTTAGAAAACACATTTTTCGTGAGCTCTGTACTGGGAAAGTACCTTATCTCAGCCACGCGGAAGGAAGGCAAGTTCAGAAAAAAAACGTGTTCCGGCCTCTCCCCTGCTCTGGCCAATCAACAGATTTGGTTATGATTCACACAATGACTCCAAACAAATAAGGAAAACAGTTTTTACGAATCAAGCGTGAAGCAGAGTTTGCAAATACGCTTAATCCGTTCTCTTGTTCAGTTCTGTTTATACACGGGCCAAATTTACTTGATACTGGCCGCCAGTTTTAATCTCTCTTTGACGAGAAAAGCAACTGGAAAATATGCCGTGGATTTTTTCTTTGCCTTCTTCCTTTCAACGCACATTCGCACAAAAAGAAAAGTTTGCGATTTTGAACAGGGACTGTTCACCTCAAAGGCTCCATAAACATTCAAATTTTTAAAAGCATTAACAACCAACAAAAACATAAACGCGCAGAATTCCGAGAAAAAAA
>JAOBYE010016680.1:26386-38939 GCA_025403585.1 Parazoanthus swiftii | reverse complement strand
ATACATACATACATACATACATACATACATACATACATACATACATACATACATACATACATACGTACATACATACAAACATCATACATACATGCATACATACATACATACATACATACATACATACATACATACATACATACAAACATCATACATACATACGCACACACTTACACACATCTATATAGTCCTTACTTAATACTTGCTTCTGTTTGATTTTTTCATTAATACCATGTACTAAACTACTAATAGTACATGGTATACCGGAAGTTATCGAAAATGTTCTGGAAGAGTATGGACAATTTCGTAAGACTTGTAGCATAGAGAACTTTTTTCTTCGGACTGAAAGTCTTTCTCAACGATCAAACACGATAACTGTACATTTGCTTTCACGCTCGCTCTTTGTTTTCTCGATCTCGATCGCTATTGTTAACAATATTTGCATGTCTTTTCAATGGACTAAATCGAAGCGTTTTATAATGCATTCACATTTGTAGAATTTGTCGTAGGAATACATTTACTTTTCCCTAGTAACCTGCTACTTGAGTAGGATTTTTCCCTCACGTAAGGGACAAGCCTTCTTAGTGAGTTCGCTCCACGTACATGTACAGTATTTTTAGCAGAAATGTTACTATTTCCCGTCACGTACCGATGAGTTTAGAAGCTTCTAAGTTGTTATCACTTGTACGCCATTTGATTTTTAGTTAACTCCAGTCACACAAAAGCCCACCCATTTCTAGTAATTCTAGAACGAAAATACCTTTTCTACTACTAAAATAATCAAATAAATGGTCAGCAACAATTCTAGTAATTCTAGAACTGGTAAATCTCTAAACGAAATACCTTTTCTACTACTAAAATAATGGAATAAATGGTTAGCAACAATAAGTTACACGCATTTCTAGTAATCCTAGAACTGGTCAGTTTCTAAACGAAATACCTTTTCTACTACTTAAATAATCGAATAAATGGTCAACAATAATTTATAATATTTTTGTATATAGCGCTCTGGTATACAGAAGATCCGCCTAAAAGTCCTTCGAATTCTCTGAGCTGCACTGATGCGTCCTTAAAGGACAAAACAGCATACGTTTTTTTTAAAAATTAAGAACCAGTATAGTTTTACTCAGGCTCAATGTTCTATTTTTTCTTAGCAATTTGAGACTCAAATTATTCTTACTTTGTTCTTACTGACTGCCATATATTTTTTAACGGCTGAAAATCAACTTATCTGTTTTTCTTGTGATTTGAGGCAGACAGTATCTCCAGTTCTTTTTCTGTGAAAAGATAGTGCATGTACGTGTGTTCATATAAGACACGTTATTCCATTTCATTTTTTATGGACAAGTTAACTTAGGTTGCGAACACACGGGTGTGTTTGCTTGTTGCGTTTCACCATTTTCATTAAATTTATTTTTTTCTTTTCATTTTCATTTTAGCCTCAGATCAGTTGTTCTTATACATTTCAGACGATTTGAGCCTTGCTGCTCTTATTAAGTTTGTTCACAGGCAACCCACGCTGGTAGTTAGTCTAATATTAAATATTCCCATACAAAGTCTCATAAATTTAGTCAAAATTTCAAAGACGAAAATATTGGAAATAAAATTTACATACCTTGTGTTTGTTTCTTGTGTGTAGTTTGGGCGCGATTGGAGTTGTATTAAAGGGATTTTTTTTACGATCGCTGTTCACCCTCTAAAGACAAAGTAAAGACTGGAATCTTTGCTTTGAACCCTTTCCAACGCTGGGCACGATAATTCCCGTAATACAGGAAAAATCCATTGGAAAATCGGCTGACATGTCCATGAATAAATGCCCTAAACATCCAATGCTATCTCGAACCCATCGGTTTGCAAACGTCCGCTCAAAAGAACAATTTTCCCCACTAAATTCTTCCGTTTCTTTTTGCTAACGAGGCGCACTGGATGCGGCTGTGACATCAACGGTTATTTCGACAAAATCCAATATTGCCGTTTTTGAATTTTTTTTAAGACTTTGTATGGGAATATTTTAATATTAGACTAACTAGCAGCTTGGGGTGCCCGTGGTTTGTCCTTGATAAAAAAAAAGGTGTACTGTCTGCAGGTTGTCTGAAGAATGTCAAGCCAAAAGAGCGGCAGTCAAAGAAGACACCCGTTTCCACCCGTGACAAACAGCAATGGGGCAACAATAAAATGAAAGAAAAGAACCAGACAGGTCAAAGTAGGATACTAACTTTTTGGCCAAAAGGAAATATCTCAGCACCTGGCGAAAGAAATAATTAAATATTTCAAATCAAGGAGGTTTAAGAAGGGCATTGACCCAGGACCGTCTACGGATTATCGATAATGGAACACGTCAACAACAGAAAAAGCTCAGAAGAAGGAAAAACACTGCAGAGACGAAAGGTATACCTGCAGGGCGTACATAAAGAAATGTGGGGAAACATTTATTTCCCACGTAACAGCTTAAGTAAAGGCCTTGAGCAAGCCCTTGAGAGGTTAAGCACAACAGACATCAGGAGCACTGTTAACTGAGCCAGCTTATAAGGGTGGAGGCATTGTAGTACTACATTCAGTAGACTTTCATACCGAAGCAATGTACCAGAAGAGTTGAGGTCGATAAACCGAAAGATTACGCAGACTCACTCAGTCGATGTATCGAAACACTACTCAAAAATTAAGAACTGGAAGGGGATATGGTAAACGTCTTCAACCCAGAACCTCAAGAACGCCCAAATTTTACACGCTTGCTAAATTGCCTTAAGTATTGATAATCTGGAGAGACCAGTGGTCTCTTCAATTAAAAGTCACACAGAGACGTTGTCAGCATATGTGAATGAAATTCTTAGTCCAGTACCGAAAAAACTGCCATTCCCTATTCATTACAAGACTACGACATTAGATGTATCCAGCCTAAACACAAATATCGATACAGAAGAGGGTCTTAAGATAATAGAAGAAATAAAAACAAGGCAAGAGAAACCATCGATCAGGACCTTAACAATTATTTTGGAGAAATTATCACAATATTTTTTTCACATTCAATTTATACGTACATGGAAAGATAAGAAAAGCAAAGCTAAACATGATGGAGTAGTTAGAAATGTCTAACGTCTAAGGTAACCATAGTTTTTCTAGTTATAGACACTATTCATGTTAATTTGGGTTTTTTTGTAGACATATTGGAAAGGAGTGAATACAGATATATTTCTATTAGATAGGTGAGTTTGAATTTTCTATTCTATGGAAGGCTTTCATTTTTCTACGGAAGGCCTTTTTTTCTCTGGAAGGCTTCACGGGGGCCAATTTTACTGCGGAAGACTTCTTTTCTACAGAAGGCTTTCATTTTCCTACGGAAAGCCTTCTTTTGTACGAAAGGCTTCACTTTCTACGGGGGCAAAGTTTGCTACGGAAGGCTTTCTTTTCTACGGAAGGCTTTACTTTCCACGAAAGGGGTTTTCTGTGAAAAGAGATTGTAGTTTTACACGGAAACAGCAGATTTTAGTGAAGAATGACTTAATTTTTAGGGAAAACGGGTTTTACTTGCACATAGCACGCGCTATTTTAATGGGAAGTCATCTCCCTTGTGGGCCACCGTAAGTTTTGTTTAGTTTGGATTTTCTTTAAATGAGAAGCGAAAGCGCCACCCCACGAAATGACAGCATATGAGATATAGGGAAAGATAAAATAATAATAGAGTTGTTTTAGTTGCATTATGGAAAGGTAGTTTCGCAGTTTTAGGAGGATTCCTGCCCGAGGAAGGCAAAGGCCAAGGACGTAGGGTCGAAATAAAAAGAAACGCAACTTGCCTGACAGACCATTCTCTTTTTCGTGCATTAAGTATGTATGAATATATATTTTGTGAATAAACTAAACTACTTCCGTGCAATGTTGTACTGAGTTATACAGACCCGAGGCTGAGAAATTGTCCGAAAAGTGAGCATTTGCCCGAGATGAAGTCGAGGCCAAATGAGAAACTGAGGACAATTTACAAGCCGAGGTTTGAAGGTTTGAATTACTTATGACAAGCCGCGATTTCGGATAAGAAAGTAATGATTGGATTGGTTGGAATAGCCTGACTTAACAGGAAAAGGAGTCTTTGAAATCCGGAATAGACTACGTATTGCAATAAAACATGGGAAAATCTAGCAAAACTCTCTATGCCAGAGATAGTTGCCCTGTTGTATTCGCTGATATTGCCCTGCGAAGGATATTACGTGATCGAATCTAACCAATAGTAACATAACACCAATAGTATACAATTATATACATCCTTTCGGATCCTCCCTCGTTGGTGATTTCTAAGTATGTTTATCCTGTGAATCGTTAACTTGATCCTTAGGTTGAAAGGGACGCCTTAAAAGTTATAGGCTTTCCCATCCGACATCAGAAAAAAACTGACGTACACAAATACACACGCCCTAGATAGCTATGTTGCCAGCGTGGTTGTCGCGGTGCTGTAGATGAAATATACCCGACTAGTAATGAGGGAGACGTGTGATCGAATCTATTTTTTTTTCAAAATAATTTCATGCACGTATGTATTTACATGCAGGATGAGTTTCTTCATTTAATTATAATTTTGTATACATGACGAACAAGAAAATTTCACATTTCGAACCTGTTTATATTTTGATTTCGTAGATGCACGCAAGCACTTGTTTAAAATGGAAAAATTTAAATTTTTAGAAGTTATCTTTAATCCTACGTTAACAAAAGTCAACAAAAAGGCAATGCAATATGTATATTTATGTCATCACTGACAGGAAGTCTAAGTTTTAAGTATTCCGAACCTGTTTTTAGATAAATTTGGACGCACGAGACAATTTAGTTTAATATTTCAAACGGTGTCAAACAGAGTACCTTGTTCAGTTCGTCAATTTGGCCAAAACGACCTTCACCGATACAGTGGTTTCAGAAGTGTACCACATATTCACGCAATCAGGTTCGTGACTTAGGCTTTGTAAAATCAACTCTTACATTCACCTTATTCTAACAATTGTTCTCTCGGCTAAAGCTAGGGTTAAAACTTTCAAACTGGCTCTTTTTAAAAGCACACATAAGACACTGCTCAGACTTGTAGTCTTCAACATCAAGAAATCTAAATGTGTGTACTGCGTTTCATTTCATAAATCTGAGCATTTTCTTTAAGAAATGACCAACTCGACATTCGTGATATTCTCCGCTTAACAACTTGGCCTTGTCTTATCAGACAAAACAAGATTTAGAGACGACCTGTGACATCAAAGTTTCAAAGCTTTATCACTGTTCAAAGTGTGTGTTTTAGGTTTCTTTCCGGCTTGCTTTAGGTTTTATAATCCTAAGCGAACGATTTTCCCACTATGCGGAGAATCTAGATGAAAAACTCAGCTTTTGTAAGCTTGCGCATACGAATACACTGAACTTTTAACATTTAATTTTACCTTTTGAACAGCTACAACATTATTAGAATTACATCTCTTTTTATACTTAAAACAAAAAATAAAGAAAACTAAAACTAAAATTTAAAAAAAGTTCAGTGTATTCGTTATTTTAATACACTGAACTTGCCAAATAAGCCACAACTGGTTTGGCGAATGGGGATACAGATATAATTGTTTTCGCTTTCTGTTTCTCTATGAAATTAAAAGCCTGAAGTTTTTCTTTAAGTTCAAATCGTTATCACTTTCCGTGTCTTTTGTGCTTGCATGGAGGGGTGTCAGAAATGTATTTATCAATCGATCAGAACTTAAGTCTTCAAGATTGCTCATGCACGAATAAAATTTCACCTTCTTTATGTGAAGGGGTTCCATAACTGTCTAATATGTACAGTCCCTTACATAATCACGAGACCTTTTCCTTCTACCGTACTAACATTATAGGAATAAGTCTTTATCAACAAAACCGTGCTGCAATCCCACCGCGCTAAGGAGATATATTCTGTAATTTCTGTTACAGAAGAACTTAAGAAACGAAAATTTGCATAAGTAAAACGCGTAGAGTTTAACTGAATAAATCTGTACTAAGAAATACAAGATTCTGCAGCTTCTAGCCGTTCAACCGTGCTCACGACCGAAAGCAAACACAGCATGCACTTATATTTTGCTAATGTCGTATTAATAACCGCGTTTGGTTCAAATTTACTTATAAGTAAACTAATATTTATTCGCTAACATGTGTTTTCTTGGGCATCGGCGTCAACACTCCGGAAAAAGAGTTTAGTTGCATCATGTTTTAGACATCTTAAAAGCTCCAAATTTCTAAACACCTGGATCTTTCAACTCTTTAAAAACTAATGTCATGCGAAACGTGAAATTCAGTAGACTTCACTACGTTCTCATTTATGAATAACTTATAAGTTTAACAGCTGCCATGCAGAATGATATAGGCAAAAGATATATTTAGATAATTGAAACATTCAAACTTTCCTTCTTTTTCCACAGAAACAAACGGTTCTCATTTTCATCTGATTTTTGTTATCTGTACTTTCTGTTTCTCTTGCTTTAACAAAGACATCAGTTTTCTCAATTGACTTGGAGCTGATTGCGGACTTGTTTCAAAGCTCAAAGGAGAAAAAAGCTATTGTAAAATAACTCATCTCGAGCTAGCTTTTTGCTATTTAGGAAAGGTATCTCGTTTTCATTTGAAAGTTTCGACACACAGTTGTCAGATAGAGTGTTGGGGAGGAACAGCGTTGTGTGGGGGTGGGAATTGAGAAGCTGTCTCCATTTGGTTTCATCTTATGTTTCAATTTTGTTCATTTAACGTTTGTTCCAAGTGCGTAAGACGAAAGTTAGAGGATTTTTCAACTTTTTCATAAAACCTCAAAGGTTTGCTGGAAAGATTTTCCGGAAACCTTCTTTATCTAAAAGTAGAAAAAGCAATACAGTGCTACTTGAAGATGTGAATTTATTTTCTCGTGTTACAAACAATTCATCTGCCCCTATACTATCTACACGCGCATGTGCTGTTGTTCAGGGTCTTCAAGCCTTTCGATCTAAACTGCCGAGCTAAGAGTCCGTTTAGTTTGAAGCTGGGTATAGACTTAGCAAGCACGGTCAGTGTCGGACGTGCAGGGTATGTGTGTTTGGTGGATAGTTTTGCACAAGGTATCAAAATTCCACCAAATTCTGGTCTGAAAGAAGGTAATAGTTTGGAAGAGCTAGTGAGCAATAGAATAGAATAAAATAGACGCCTTAACTTAAACATAATATTAAACCTCAGGGTAAATTTTGAGTCGCCCTTTACTCTGAGGACGAGAGATGCCATTGGATAAAAATACAATATAAATAACCCTAACCTTTGCGATAAACCTAACCAGCCGTAGACAAACATACAATGACTCACTGATTGTAAGAAAGTGTCAACTCTATTGTTTATTCTATTGTCAAAGATTCAGTAGGAACTTTCGTTCTGAGAGTAAAGCCTTACTGTTAATTTTTAAGATAGCGAAAACATTCCTGCTTTCAATAGGAGCCCTGGGTTACATGAACAATACAAAGCTTCATTATTATAAAAAAATATTCAATTTTAAAAATGTCAACTATTTAAGGAAGATTATAAAAAAATAGTTAACTGTTTACACGAGTTTGTATAGGAAATCATATGGTTTCCAGTGCAGTTTGGAATAGATCTGAACGAGTGGGTTTTCAAAATGTATTCCAAATTCACGGGAAAAAACATATGTTTTGCTTTTCATAATATACATGAAAAAATTTCGACAGGAAGCGCCATTTGCGAGATATGCGATAAGCTAACTTATTCAACAAACCTCGAAATGATAAATATGCAGCATATGAAACAAAAGTCCAACCAAAGTGAAGACACAAAAAACAAATTATACTTCGGACTCGATGTTTTGTTCAAACAATACGAAACTTTGACCCACTTCAACATGTAAACAAAATCTTCGCTCCTCTCCCTGTCAAAAAAGACAAAGAAAGGAAGCTGTTGCCTTGCCCGCACGTGCAAGTATTTTCCCGCCACTTGAACAACATACACACAACAAGCCAGAGTCTAGTCGCTAAGTTTTGTAGCAATTTTTCCCAACCATAATAATTTGCGCTACAGAAATTAACTTCGCACTCAATTTCCTCTTTTCTGCAGTAAATTACCTTAAAAATGCACTGCTCTTAGTCAGTCTGTTCAAGGTATAATTGTGTTAATACCGAGGTAATACCTTCAATTATCTAACTATACGTTTGTTTTTCAGGATTTATCAACAATGATGCACGTAAACGAAAGTGATCAGTTCGTCAACGTCAGAAACCACACAATCAATAGTTCTGCAACTTGTATGGGTCCATCACCTTCGAAAACCGTTCATATTGCTACATTTTCTGTAATAATTGCCTTATCACTGATTGGAAATCTTCTCATTGTAGTAGCATTCTTCAGAAACAAAGTTTTAAGAACACCCGTGCATTTTTTTATAGTGAACATGGCAATCTCTGATTTGTTAATTCCTGTGGTTACTTTGCCATCTTGGATAGTCTCCATTTACTACGACGGCATCTGGTTCGTTGAGGGAGTAGTTGGTACCGTTCTTTGTAAAATAGTTGAGAACACCTGGAGTGTATCAACCTTTGTCTCCATATTCAGCATGTTAGCGATTGCAGCAGACAGGTTCCATGCCGTTCTGTTTCCCATGAAGTTGGCTTTATTCTCTCGAAGCAAATGCCGTTTAGTAACAGCTGCAATATGGATCGTTTCAGTTGTATTCCATGCTCATTACTTCTATGGAGTCAAAGTTGTTCCCTACGCTACTTGGCATTATTGTTATTTCCAATGGGAACCAGCATCTCAAACGTGGGAAGTAGCAAAGATAACCTGGATGTTGTTTGTGTCTCTGGCCTTTCTATCTGCTATCGTTTTAACTGTTCTATATTTAAGCGTTCTGATAACGCTAAACCGACAAAAACCAAATCCTTATTTAGCATCTGAAGTATTGACACGTAGAGCGAAGGAAAACCGAAAGATCACCTACATGTTGATTACTATAGTTATTATCTTTTATGTAGTGTGGATTCCATATCATGTCATGTCTTATATTTTGTATTTCCAACCAAGTAGAAGGTTGGCTTGTATTTTCACCGTGCTTGGCAGTACTCTCCCTGCCCTCTACCCTGTGGCAAACCCAACGGTGTATTACATCTTTAATGACACCTATCGCAAATGTTTCAGAGAACTGTTGTGTTGGCCCTGGTGCTGTGTCAAGTGTAACAACTTTATCTATCAACCAGCTCTATCCCAGGTTAAGGAAGATGTCCATAGCGTCAGACTGGAGAATATCACCAAAGTAAACACTGAGCTTTAAGGAAAATGATATACGAACATTACCTTGGCATAACAACCACTACTCAAACTTGACGCTGTGCCAAGCCTAATGACTAATTCCACTTCAGGCTAAAGAAGAGATTCAATTGTCGGACATAAGAACATCGTCAATGATAACATTGAGCTCAAATATTTGTTTGGCATTAGAATAACGCTCAAACCCAGTCAAATAAGAAGTCTTGAAAAGAAAAATTGTAGTATCATAAGCATATTAAGTAATAAATGGCTGCATCACATCAGTCACCACAATTAAGTTAGCAAAGGATTACTTTGCTATGATTCACAATTCGGTTCTTTACGTTTATGATCAGCATATAACAAAAATATGAGTCACTTTTTATCGAAAGTTAAACTGTAAAACCCTACCCCTATTCAGACTAGTCTGTTTTGAAATCCCGGGAACTCGAGGATTTGGGTGGGGGTACTTGTTCTGGTACAGGAGTGATGCGGCTGTTTACTCAAACTATAATTACTATTGCTATGGAACTTGGCGGTAGCTCTTCGTATATTAGTGTGACTAAACGGCTCTATCGAAAATTCGATTTTAACAATAAAGTTCCCACAATCCTGTTCAGGTTGGGGGAGGGGAACAGAGGCTAGCTGAATGCCTACTCCAAATTAAAACTCCAAAGTTTGTGGCTTAACCTAGAATTCATTACTAAGAAACATTTTGTGTTCAACTTGCATTTATAGATCAATGTGTTTTCATAGCAGCCAGGTTTTGCATAAAAGGTCAGAACAATTTTTTAGGATTTTCTCGTAATTTCAATTTTATTAATTTTTTTTGCTGCCAATTTATAGTTTTTTTTTTGTTAAAGGTAGTTTTTCCACTTTTCCAGAAAAATATACAAAAAAACAAAGGTTTTAACATACCAGGTTTGCTTCTTTGGCTTTTCTTCGTCCACCGTGAAAAGTCAATCGCGTAATATTTTGGTCGAAAAAAGTTACACACTTCACACATTGCAGTAGAAATAGGATTTTGATATACGCCATATTGAAAATTTATTGCTATCTCGCATGCACGCGCAGTCGTTATTCCGACATTTCCATTATATATGATTATCGTTGCACAAGACAACTCGGCTAGAAAAACAAATATTGAAATATTCATAACTATTTTAATCGTATATTAATAAAAGTCAGTATTTAAGTCAATAAAGTAATTTAGATATATGTGTATATTTATAAATCAGTCATCACATAGAGGAAGTCTGAGTCTTAATATTCCGAACCTAAGATTGGATACACCAGAGAAGTTAGATATCAAACGGGATCCACAACTTTACACGAGTGCTCCCAGTGGAACAAGAGATTGTTGTTAGAAGCGTGACATTAAGCAAAGGACAAGAACTCAGTTAATGAACATATCGACTTTCTTCGCGTTTATCACAATTTAAAGAATTTTTGATTAGCACTTTTTTTTCATTTTACGAGTGTACTACATATGAGCGGATTTAAGATATCAACTCTTAAGTTTAGCTTATTATAACAATTATTCCCTCGGCCAAAGCTAGGGTAGGACATTTAAAACCGGCTCTTTTAAAAGCGCACTAAGACACTGCTCACACGCGTACTTTCCAGCATCAGGGATAGTAAATTTGTATAATTCATTTCATGAAATGTAACAATTTCTCTGAAAAAACGTGACCATTTCAACATTTGTGATATTTTCTTCTTCCGCTCTAGATATTTTTCTTGTCATGTTAGATTAAGCAAGACACAATCGATGACATCGAAGTTGCAACTCTTTATCGCTGTTCCTGATCTCTAATAGGTTTTTCAGTACGTCTTTTCAAAAAGAGGTTTTCCAACCGGGCTGCTTAATGTTCTGTAACCCTGAACGAAGGACGAATTGTTCGCGGCTGTGTGGAGGATTTAGATTTTAAAAAAGTTTAGCTTTATAACATGCAAACAAAAAAACCGAGAAAACTCAAATTTGGCAGGTTATTTTTTCTAAAAAAATAATATAAGAATAACTTTCCAAACTGGTTTGAGAAATGGGATATCGATATATTTTCACATTCAATTTCTGTATAAAATTGAAAGCCTGATGTTTTCAATCGACTTCCAAACATTATATTATTCCTTCCCCTCTTTTTTTGTGCTCGCATGGAGGGGTGTTAGAAATATATCTATCAATCGATCAGTTTAGTCTTCAAAATTGCTCATGCAGGAATAACATGTA
The DNA here is from genome assembly GCA_025403585.1 of Parazoanthus swiftii. Taxonomy (NCBI): domain Eukaryota; kingdom Metazoa; phylum Cnidaria; class Anthozoa; order Zoantharia; family Parazoanthidae; genus Parazoanthus; species Parazoanthus swiftii. Next base: position 27,457 of record JAOBYE010016680.1, on the reverse strand, counting down.
GCCTTCTTCAGTTATGTGAAAGTTGGGTTCCATTACTGCTTAACACGTACATTCGAAAACGTCCCTTAAATAATCACGAGGTCTTTTTCTCTAACTGTACTAAGTTAAAAGAAACAGCTATTTATCAACGAAGATAGTGCTGTAATCCCACCTGGTATGCTCTGTATTGTTGACGTTGGGACATTATTCTAATATTTCTGTTCTAGAAGAACTTAAAAAAAAAGAAAATTTACATAAGTATAACACGTAAAAGTTGAATAAATATGCACTTTGAGATAAAAGATTTTGCAGCTTCTAACGTTCTAAACTTGCTCACAACAGAAATCTAACACAACATGCACGTCGTGTATTTTGCTGTTATGTAACCTCACTTGCTTTACAATCCTAAATTTATCTATTAATTAGTATTAGTAAACTTAAAATAAATTCGCCAACAAGTGTTTTGTTGGGTGTCGACTATATAACTTTTCTGCTAAAAGAGTATATTACATCATACTTCAGATATATCAGAAGTTCAAAAAAGCTAAACACCTGGGCCTTTCAACTCTTTAAAAACTAATGTCAGGCGAAACGTGAAACATTAGACATCTTGAAGGTCTGTAGCGAACTTGACTTCATAACGTTCTCATTCACGAATAACTTAACGTAACTGAGCGACCGAGCAGGCCATCTGTCTGTGGCAGGTGGTTACTAAAGATATATTTAGATAACTCTCTTTCGATTTCCACAGAAAAAGAAAGTCTTCATTTTTATCAATTTTGTCTTTAACCGTACTACTGTATTTGTATTATTTTTTTGTATTACTTGATTAACAATTTATCTTCAGTTGTTCAGTTGTTCAAAGGTTCTCGTGTCAACAACTTGTGCCTTTCAGTTGATTATAGCTGGTTGCTGACTTGTTTCAAAGATGAACGGAGAAAACAACAAATGTGAAATTACTATCTTGAGCTAGCTCTTCGCTATTCAGGTAAAGTTAGCTCATTTTCATTTGAAAGTTTCAAGGTAAAACACACGGTTGTCAAGCAATGTCAGGGAACAACAGCGGGGGGGGGGGGGGGGGGGGGGGTGTGG
>JAOBYE010016680.1:0-26376 GCA_025403585.1 Parazoanthus swiftii | reverse complement strand
CCCCCCGCCGGAGAAGGGAGAGGCGCAATCTTTTATTAGATTCTATTAATGTTTCAATCCCAGCCTGTTGGCTTGCAAACACTAGTACTCTCTGTTCGCCACTATCCGTAATTCATCAATACACTGATAGACCAATAATCAGTAGTTGTAAAACGGTGGTCAGATCAAGATGCGATGAAAGTGTTTAAGCTGATAAATTTATTAAGCCCAGAATTTCGATATGCTACTAGTCTGTAACAATGTAGAACGTTTTTAAAAATACCCAAACTGACATGCTACGACTACATAAAAGTTTTCACAAAAGTGCCATAATGTACCGCAAAAAATCACTAAGGACAGCATTTTCCACATTCTCACTTATAGGAAGATCGATTTAAGTTTTTTTTTTTCAAAATTAGTTTCCAAAAAACGTCAAACACTTGATGGAAACTCGTTATATTTCCACAGAGGTTTTCCCGAAACCTTCTTTTTTTGGTCTACAAATAAAATGTTTTTTTTTCGTGTTTGGTGTAATTTAACTGCTTCAAAATGGATTTCAAAATATTATTGTAATCGGGGGAAGAGGCTCCTTATTTTAGCTGCACGTGTATGAGCCGCTGTTCAGAAATTTTAAACCGTTTGATCAAAACTATTGAGATAAGAGTCCTTTAGTTTGGGTGGTATAGATTTATCACGGTCAGTCTAGGACATGCAGGGTTGAGTTTTGGTGATAGTCTAGTACACTGAGTATCAAAGTTCAACCAAACTCTGGTCTGAAACAGGATAATGGTTTGGAGGAGCTAACGGCATGTACTCACCAAATGTTTGGACAGACTAAATCATCCTAGGACCTTATGACGCTATAGAATACCTTCAATTTAATATACTCTATGTTTGCCTTTCAGGATTTATCAACATTGACGGAAATAAACGAAAGTGGTCAGTTCATTAATGTCAGAAACCAAACTTTCAATAGTTCTGCAATTTGTACGAGCCCATTACCTTCAAAAACCGCTTATATTGCTTTATTATTTTGTAACAGTTGTGCTTTATCAAGTGTAACAACTATCTCGATCAATCAGTTCCACTCCAGGTTACGGGAGGTGTCAAAAGCGTTCGACAGTAGAACTTCATCAACGAAATAGTCCAAGAAAAAAGCCTCATCCGCAAGTAACTCTAAGTGAAATTTAGCGAATGATGAAGCAGATAGGGTGAATGATAGTTATTGTAGACTAATGTATGATTAATGAGGGTGAAGGAGGCAGAGCCTCCTCCGCAGGCAGCTCTAAAGTGAAATACAGCGAATGATGAAGCAGATAGGGTGAATGATAGTTATTGTAGGCTAATGTATGGTTTCCCGGCTCGGGCCTTTCCACTCATCCCCTCCTTCACCCACATTCACCATACATGAATTTCACTTAGAGTTACCTGCGGAGGAGGCTAAATGACTACCTCTATCAATCAGCTGCACTCCAGATTAAAGTAGGTATTCAAAGCGTCGGACAGTAGAACATTGTCAATGATTGATATTAATCTGGCGTAATGGTAGCTTGTGTCAGATTCATTGGGTAAAGCAACTGTTTAATGCCCGTAATTACAAACTACACCCTTTCCAATGCTTATAATTAGTGTTTAGCGAGTGATATTACTGTTCTCCTGTGGAGTCTAACACTTCAAAGTAAAACATCTCATAGCCGGCTGCAGAACGTTCAACATTTCATTTCATTTCAGTTGAGGTAAATTGATCATACAACCGGTATTAAAAGACTTGCGGTGGCTCCCCGAGAACAGTTTCCGGAAGTATACACTTTGGAGCGCTAGCATTTAATTGTATTAGGGGATTTTTATATATCTTATATAGCTGTATGGCTCAGGGCTCCTGTTGATAGCAGGCTGCATTTCATTGCACCTGAAAGGACTACCCTGAGCATTATAATAAATAAAGGCGTTATCTAACCCCTAGTTAGTAAAGGTAATCATAAGACTTCGAGTGCTTTTTGGAATAAGTAGCACAAGCAAACATTCTTGGTTGGAATTCACGGTTCTTAAAGTGGAGGTCGTCTTGCCGAGTTTTGGTTATCCCTTCAGCGAATTAAAGGAACTAGACGCCATTGTCGTCTTTGGACAGCTGGAAGTCCTCTTTTTCATATCATGGTGCTTTTGCCTTCCACGGAGTCCAAAATTCTGAGTAAGTAGCCACCACATTAGACCTGTTAATGTTTGTGGGGTTTCTTTTCCGAATTTGCTATCTTTCGATAGCACTTCTCCTCTTTCCTTGGTCAAATGTCTGTTGTTGTTTGGGCGTTTACCACGACCGGCAAGTCGAAATCGGAAATAACTTTGCTTTTCGCTCCAAGACCTGCTTCATGGAGTGAAATTCACGGTCTTTGACAACTGTTGACAGCGGGTAAAACTTTTCTTTTAGATGCCTGTCGAGGGCCGCAATCATAACCTTCAGGCTGTCGGGCTCTTAATCGTCAGTCGCCAAAACAAATACTTGTTGATTTAAGTCGGCCTTTTTTCTTTCTCAAAATATTGACAATTTTTCAGAGTTTCTGCACAAAATTTCGTCATCATTCACGTGATAATATTGGCTTATAAAATCTACATTTGTCTTTCAGCCAATCATATTCACTAATTTGATTTGTAATTTGCACTGGTTTTACACTTTTTGCACTGGTGTTACTTTTTACTGCACTGCTCTCAGCCAATCAGAATCGAGTAATTTTTTCATATGTGTTATTACCTTTGTAATAGATTTAAGGCACGTGTATTCGTTCATGACCGTAACACAAGGATAATCTCAATATCCCAGCATACAAGTCCGCTTCAGGTCAGCGCACTTTCTTGTACCGCGCGACAAATTTGTGGAACTCTCCTCCACGCGCTCTTATCAATAGTGCCAGCTTGCAAACTTTAAGAGGCAGTTAAAGGAGTTCCTCTTTTCCTTAGAATCTGCCAGCATTCACTTGTCACTCAAAAAACCACGACACTTCGACTTCTAATCGGCGTTCAGTCAACTGCCACTGAAGACCCGTAAATGCAGTTAAACATATAAACTGTCTATTTTGTCAACGTACAAAAGTACAGTAACGTTTGTTTCAGTAAAAATGCATGTTTTCAAAACACTGTAGTGCATTTTGTAGGCAAGTGGATTTTACCACAAATAAGTGTTAGTTATAGTTATACACTAAACTGCTTGCAGCTAGCTGGAAGCTGAAGAAACGAACTCAAATTTTCCGGTTTCTCCTAACTTCTCAACCAACCAATAAATCAATTTCAGTTCGCGCTTTTCTCTTGTTCAAAAACGTTAAGTGAAGTGTTAAATCTATGTATGTTTTTTCAGTTGTTCCAAACGTATGATATTCAAAGGAACCAGTAGGGCCAATGTTTTTAAGAAGGCAAAATTTAGCTAAGGCTCGCACAATGTTAAGGAGTTATCACTCCTTGTTTGAATTTTACAACTCCTTTAGTAATGCAGAAAAGAAGCATAGCGCATGGAGTAAAAACTGAACATCTCAAAAAGTTGGGCAGAAGTTCTTACACTGTATACAGGAAATTCTACGAACTTGATTTTAGCAGCTAATAGTTCACAACAAAGTCAACAGTAAATTGTCAGAGGAAACAATGACCTCATGTAGTTACAAGGCCACTGATGTAATCTCCACGTTTCCCAGTTAGATTTATCAACTTAAAACTATCGAGCTGCTTTCCTCTTTATCTCATTTCACAAAGCATGGACCGAAAATTAAACAAAATGTCTTGTTAACAAAGGTAAGCGTACTTTTAGTTTCACAGTGTATTATATTTACTAATTTAGTTTACACTTCAAGTGACAAACGCCGTTTACAGTTAGTGATAATCATCGAACCGTTGCAGATTTTGCAACAGGTTCTTAAGCTAGGCGAGTAATCGAACGCTCTGTGCGTAACGCGCCCTAATGATAGTCGCAATTTAGTAGAAAGTATATGATTTATTGTAGTATTATTAATGTCGCCTGCACCCAGTTCAACATTTTTATAGATAGTAACATTCCACATTCTTTTGCTTAATGGTTACATGCTGGTTCAAATACCTGGTTTCTTCTTTGTTATAATTTTATCAGTTGCCGCAGTGAATATACCTCAACTTTGCATTTTTCATTGTATCACCAATCTCTCTTTAAATAAGTTGGCTTGTTGTACATTGAATTGTCTTGCTCTATTAATTTCAGGTTTGGAAACTGAGCTTTCCTGTTCTAAAAGTATAGATTATGAAACGACTTCTTCGCAAGTAATGTTCATTCTGATGTTAGTCCTAATCACTCTAGTAAGTATTTTTATGGGCTAACAATATGTCTTCTAAAGTTACGTTTAGTCGTTTGAGTAACAACCATTAATGAGTCAAACAACAGGAACATGATTGAATGATAACGGACTTACTGATTACGTCCATATTACAGCAAAATCTACAAACTTCCATTACGGCTGCAATTTAACTTTGCAAGAAATATTTTGCTTCTCTACAGTGCGAAATACAATCTTGGTCAAATTTAAAACCCTGATATTTGTGTTCACAGGGTGTCAATAAACGCTTTGTTTAATAAAATGCAGAAAAATATAGAAATGAATTAATGTAGAACGATGTTGAGTATTTGTAGCAAGTCAAATGCTCTTTTTCGAGTTAGACCTTAGTATACATGTGCACAACTCCCACTCAAACTATAAATCAAACTGGTTTAGAAGACAATAACAAACTTATAGCAAAATTTTGGTCCCAGACCAAACAAAGCATAACAGTGGGGAAACGGACGTACACAAAAGTTAGCTTTTGTTCGTCGCTGTTGTTATTGACCATTTCTGGCACTTGCAACAGATTCTTCATCAATTTTAGTTTTTGATATAGTTCTATAATAAAATGCTTAAGAAACACGTCTTCAGCGGAGTTTTCCGAATGAATTAACTATTTAATGAGCTTGAGACGGGTTGCAACCTTCCCACGTTCAACCTTTATATGGCAAACAACAAAACATTTAGCGATTTTGGAAAAAGCTTTCCTTTTACCTGCAAACTGAAAGTGCAGCTCAATCAATTATCCACGAAAAAACGATTGCTATTTATTGGTTTGTTATACTATTTGAGTTTTATTCAAACTCTAGTACTATCAAAAGAGCAGTGAAATGTCTTTTAATCCAGTACCTGTCTCTCAATTTTCTGTTAGTAAGGCACCTGTATGTTGGTAAACTTGATAAGGATACGTGATTTTGATATCATATGATGTTTACATAAATGATACACAGGAGGAAATCCCAGTAGAAAAGGCCATTCTTGCAAGGTCAGCAATAAGGTTTGTCCCTTGATTACAATTCTAATACCGAAAATCCAAAGTTTGTGGCGTTTGTAGCTTTTGAGGTAAAACGGGAAACGCATTTTAGCTGTAAAAAAGCCAGGTACAAAATGGATGAGAGAGCCTGTCAACCAATGCAAATAGTGTGGACATCATGAAATGTTGGTCGGTCATAGACCACTGAAGCGCGCAATCTTGAAGCTCTAATTCAACACAGTCTTGGAAAGTTGATGATTTGTATTTCTCTTCTTATTGTTAGCCTGTTCTTTTGATTCGCTTGTCCGATGTCCTCGAAGATTAAGAACGCTTAATTCTGTTTAAAATCAGGCGAGCGAAAGCCACGCTTGAGTCAAGCAAAGAATTCCCGAAAGAACAGAAACGAGTTTTGAAAGAACAACAAAAGACTGAAGAAGTTAAACTTCACTATTGTGGAATCTAACGAGTTCACGAGTTGTCATGATCAATATTTTAAATTAGACACAGTTTTTCTAAAAGTACCTACCGTCAAGAGCTGTACCCCTGCAACACGGCCTCGCGAGCAGTACCGACATTCACCAGCGAGTGTTCCTTCCTTTCCTCCCTCTTCCCCGTCCTCGACCTCATCCTCGATCTCATCCACGACCTCTGACATTCCTATTCTCCATTTTGCTTAATAAAATTATTAAAAAAGCTTCAAACAAAATAAGTCGAAGAATGTTGTGGGAAATCAGTGAAACTTTGAAAGGGGATCTTATTTCCAATTTTTATTGTCGATTTAAATGTAAGCAATAAAGCAAATATGTTGACAGACATTCTCAGTATCCAAGTGTGAAACTTCAACATCTTTGACTAAATATCTACTGCAACTGAAGCAGGCAAAACAAAGACACTTTTTCAGACAAAATAATTCTGGTCTTTTCCGCAGCTTGGCGATGCTTAAACTCGGCAGGAATTTTCTCGATTTTAACCAGTATTTGCTCTGGCCACTACTTGCATTAAGCAAGTGAAATAAAAACAACGTTGGGGATATATCCGGCAAAAAAATGAGATTTAGGAAGGCGTGGGAGAGAGCGTGCAAGCGTGGACAGTAATTAGAAGGTCATTAAAAATTGCTAGAACTATACAAGCTATTTCGTCATGTGACTGCTCCTAAACCCAATCGTCGAAGTTTGATGGCGGTTACTGCGGGCAACAGCACAAGTATTGACCCGAGGAGTCAATAAGTGTCTTGCTAGATGTTTTCCAACGAGAAATCTCCATATGATAAAAAATCACTTTGTGTATTATATTTTGAAATTGGGTATATATTAATCCATAATACTTTAGGTAAAGCCTCAACTACTTGTGTTTCATATTTGCAATATAAGGTTTTGCAGACTCAGAATCCTCTCTAAATTTTCCTCAATATTAGATAAATAAGATATCTTCTTTGGGGTTTCTTTCGTGTTTCCATGCACAGGGCCGGCGGAATAGGGGCGGATTGGCCCGCTAAGGCCGCTCCACTTTCGGCTGATTTTTTTATAAAACGTTATGCTATTCGACTTGCTTTCTTGCATTTGCCTCTTATAGCCGCCCTACTTGCAAAAGCGTTCAGCAGACCCTGTTCCACAATCTCGGTGATACGTCGACCAACCTGCCCTGACTGGCTTCAGCTTGCACGGAGTGCAAGGTTCAACCGCCGTTTTCACATTAGAGGACAAAAAGTCGTCTAACGATTCTTCGTCTTAGTGTGAAAGCTAGACGAACAAGTCGTCTTGTGTTAGCCGTTATAAATTCACATCACGACGTACCACTGAGGGCCAAACAGATAAATGTTAATGCCAAGGGCCTGGTACCGAAGCTTGTAGGTGACAACGTTTTGTTGTCCCACAATTTTTAATATCTCGCTCTATGCTAGTGCAATTTTCATTGAAAGTTCGACTGATGTGAGCTTAAGACGGCCTTTGGTCGACTTGTTCGTCTTGTCGAACAAGTCTAAAATCGTCTGAAAAGACCAACAAGTTTGTATTAAGACAACTTGTTCGTAGAAAATTGTGTTCATCCCGTTTTCACAATTTGACGTCTTGTTCGTTTAATACGAGTTGTCCGTCCTCTAGTGTAAGAACTGCTATTGAGCTGACCAAGAGGTCAAAACGCAAAGTGGTCTTCAGGCTAAGTTACGTTTATTCACGAGCAAGTAAATGGCGAAATTAACACTTGGGCAAACGGGTTCTGACTAGTCGGCAAACAAATACTCTTGACCGTTGGCCCGAGCAAAACCCATTTTCTATTCCCGCAGATTTAACCAAAGCGGCCAATAACATGTCTCTTATAATTTTAACGGTAACTGTTGCTAACCGTTTCCTGTCTCTTGTTTTCTTTTGCAGCAAAGATGCAAATAATAATAGTTTTGAAGTTGTTGCTGTTGCTTAGTGCATTGCTACGTTTGACAGGTTGGCAATTGTCTATATCAGAACAACGTTCAAAGTTGCATAGTACACAATTTTATTACTTTAATGCTTTTGTCATCATCTTCATCATCTCGTCATTGTTACCATTACTATCATTATAGTAATCATCATTTGCACTCGATATTTTATTTTTCGAAATTGCGTTTTCTGTGTTTTAAGTGCTCAGGTTCTATTTAAATCGTGGAGCTTTTGTCAAAAACATCACCACTTCTTCGACAACATAACTGCAAGTTGTAATTGCATAAACTAGTGGTAATTAACAGATTATAAACATTTACAATGTATACTGCAACTGCACGGTTTTTGCACTAAGTTGTTACAAGCTTTTGCCAGCTAAACCTTTTGTCTACTGCATTGAGAAAAAAGACAGTGTTACTAGTCATAGTTAGCTACATTAACGATTTCTCCAAAACTGTCTTATGTACTGTTAGAACTACGGGACCAAAAATCATGCTGCAAACTATTTATTTATTTTTTGTTTTTTTATCGAGTCATCAGTGATTGATACAGCGGAATTGTAATTGGATCACACCACCCACCTCCCCCACCCAAGCTTAGGTATAGAAAAGCTTACAAACAAAACTGCCGCTGAAATGTTGACTACCGCCACCGAACCACAAACATTTGTACTCGTCCCAGTATTAAATATGGGATTTTTGTACTCCGCGGACTAAAGTTGGGTAATAAATGCTTATGTTTTCAGATTGCCGATCACGATCCAGTTTGAAATATTTAGACTTACCTCTTGTATGCGTGATATGTTTCATTTCCCAGATTGCCGTCACATTTGGCTTAGTAGAAGGCTAGCAAAAAAGTGGAAAGATCGTCCAACCAGGAGTCTATATCTACCAGAGAATCCCTTCTTTTTTCATCTCAACAACCAGCCTCTTATAACGTGTGATCAGCTAAGAGCCAGGACAGTGCACCGAGAGATAAGCCTATTTGATCTCACATACGGGACTAGCACGTCTCCTTCTTGCGCTCCAAGTGGCTGGAATGCTTTCTTCTTTCATTACGACGTTAAGAAAACCGTTAAAGCGATATCTGATGCACTTGTTCAGGAAATCGAGTTTGGTCACCACGTGAATCCACGAATTGGTTCAATATTTAAAGCTTTGGTTTCAGTTCCCGTGAATCACGTGAAAGTAATTATACTTGGAGAGTCCCCTACGTCACAAAAGGGACTTGCCTCGGGCCTCGCATTCAGTCTCGAGCCCTCTGTTCCAGCAAGTATTGAACCCAGCATTCATCGTTTACTCCTCGAGGTTCGAAACGAGCGGTTTTGTGTTAACTCTGAGAATGCGGATTTAACCTACTGGGTAGAACAAGGAGTACTTTTACTTAACAGTGCTCTGTCAACGAGGGCAGGGAACTTTTCCTCACATGGCGAAATATGGCGCCCATTCACCAGGGAACTAATAAAGTTTATCAGTAGTTTTGCGAAACCTTCTGCTTGGATACTTTTTGGAAAAAGAACTCGCAATTTTGTCGACTTGGTTGATGTTAAGAAACATTACGTTATCAAAGCAGGGGATCCCTCGCCAAGCGCTTCCTCAAGGGAGTTCTTTTGTGGGAACTACTTCAACTGTGCCAACAAATGGCTCTCTGGGGCAGGACGAGGAGTTATAGATTGGAATCTTCTCCGGCGTAGCCCTGCTTGTCCCAGGAACCCTCATCGATCATTCGCTTACACCATCCTTAATGATAACGTTGATAAGTCGAGAGTTACAATAGAAACAGAATGTGAAATGCGAACCTGTACTCGCTAAGATATGTACGCAGGTACTCCTCATTTTAACAATGAGATTAATGCTATTATTATATGGGGGCTTCTCTCCACATTTCTTATGGACATTTACTTGTTGTTTTCATTTATGTCATTTGGGTTTACAGGTATTTGACTTATATTTAAGGGAATTACGGAGTAATAACTGAAAATACCGCTCAAACTGTGCAGTACCTTATTTGAAGATCTAATTTGTCAGAAAGACATTGCATTAAAGACCCGGTGCTTCTCAATAACTCCTTTGAATAGTATTACTTCAACTTAAAACTTTTAGAGGAACAGGTAGCGCTCTTTAAAATAGTTTAATTAAAATTTGTGTAAGCAAAAGGCAAATCTAATTGTATTTATATTTTACTGTGATAATTAATTTGGCTTGTGTTTTGTTCCCTTGGAGCTGGTAGCTTTGATCCAATTTTTTGACTTTAATATTTTCTTAAACATCAGCTCTCACTTCAAGCTAAATACTTTTGACAGCTTTTTTCATTATTTGTCAAAAACCAATTGAACGAACAAGTATTTTATTGCCAACGAGACAGCCGGACCAGACGGGAGGTCGTCGAGGCGGTAGACTAAAAATAAGAGCAGCGTGTGTGACAACATAGGAGAAAACTCTTATCCCGGCATAACTTTTCTTACTCATATTTGGGTGAAACTTTTCGTACCCGTGTTGGGGTATGGTGTAACCTTTGTATTGCAGTGACAATCGTGTTGTCGCGCTGTTCAGGTGTGGGCTGGCTGTTGGTTGTTGAATGTCTAAGGAAAATGGGTTAGTATTTTGAAACTGTGGGTCACAAAAAAAATTGATTTTGTTTTGTATGGCTAAGTTAGCTTCATATGGAAAGCCTTAAGAATGAGTCGTATAGCAGAAACTTTCCTCGTTTGCACTTAGCAGAAGGTATACAACTAGTATGATATATGTAAAAGCATATCCTGCTAACGTAATTTGTTTTCCTAGAAATTAGACGTTATTGAAAACGTTTCATTCATCGAATAGGCAGAGTTTCAACTTCCTTTTGTGATAAGTGATTTTGTTGCCAAAACGCTCTGTTGTAGTGTTTTCCGACTATGACAATAAACTGATAAATGAGAGAAACTGTCTTCCTTTTTGCTTTACGTAAGGACATTAATAATCTTCCACACTTCAAATATGCCGATTAGTACTTGAAAAACAGTTTAGATCATACACCGACCACTGAGAAGCAACGTCTTCCTTTTTTTTTTGCGACAAATTACTTCTGTCAGCAGAAGTGTGGCGAGCCAAAATAATGTATCTGAAATCATACTTGGGTTTTTTCACAAATATAACAAAATATTCCTATGTTTTCGGTAAATGCTTCTGAAAACCATACTGTATTCTTAGTCATGTAGATCGTGGTACTTTTTATAAATGGATTATACTGCTAATGATTAAGTATGCATGTGTAAAAACTTGAGAAACTTGATCTACTATGTGACTACATCAGAAGTTAAAAAATACGCCGGTTCCCTACTGTCACGTACTTGGCAATTTTAGTAAACTTTAACAGAACCAATATTTAAGATACAAACCAACTTGGTTCTCAATATTCCTTCCTTTTTCTTCCCACTGAATCAATTTTTCTTTCGTTATTACATGTTTTTGTTTTTAAACTATTACTTATGTACATATGCATTGAAAAATGATTAAATGAAAAAACTTTGTCAGTTTAGTTCAGTGCTGTGTTCTACGACGGAGTGGGTTGGCAGTTTACGGGTTTGTGTGTTTAGGAAATCAGGTAAAATCGAACGGCTTTTTATTTAATTATTGTTATCGCTGCAGCTTTAAAACAGTTAATAGTAAATATTCACAGCGGAGCGCATTTCAGGCTTGCAGGAACCCTCGCGTAGTCTTCATTTTTCTCAACTTTGCCGAATTTTATTGGATTTTCTTTCCATAGCTTTGTTCTTGAGTATTTCAAAATCTAAAATGTTATATTGAAATTTTAGCGATAGCATTTTGAAAAAAACTAAAACGGCTCTATTCGATGGTTCTTTCAGAACACATCCTTTCTCAGAACAATGGATAAGTGCGAAAAAAGCTGTCCGAGTGGTGTATCTCAAATGTGGCCACCATTATAGTTACATTTCTAGCCACATGTGCATGTTCAACGATAGATTGCCAGCTCAACCGATTTGTAGCCAGGATTTATGGCCATAGAAACCCTATTCAGTTTGATATTTAGCCATGTGTTGTTGGCTCACAGAAACTCTTACAAAGAAGTGGTGTATCCCCCAAATAATTTTCTATCTCGTAAAATCAAGTTTAACCGAAGACTTATCAGACTTTGTTTTTGAGGGTTCGAAATGTATTTCAATTGGCATATTTATTCCAAGTATACGTTTCTGTATTTCACGTACAAGCCCGTATCTCAAATTAGTATGCATCCAAAAAGCTAAAGTTATTGAAATAAGATACATCAGGGTTGAACGCATTTCGATATTTTTCATTATATTTATAGTTTTTACGCTTGACTAAGTTGTAATCATTATATGGCTGATGCACTGACATACTGAAAGTTTTTTATTTTATTTTGTCGTTTGTTTATCAATTGAAAAGATAATCACATATCTCCTTTCAAAATGTCTAACAGTTTCTGTAATTATCGCCCATTAGCCGAAACCAATACGAATACACTCTCTAATCAACCTGTCATTTATCTTCATTTGTACAGCTGCAGTGGAAATTAAATACAGTGTTAGACGGCTCTCAGAACGTTTTAGAGATTAAATTAAAATCTGGTTTACCAAGAGATAACCGTTTTGTAAAGGCGGCGATTTTGATGCATCTTACGATACTACAGGCACAGCACAAAGAATTGTCGTTTATTGATAATCGTTAACTGGTACAAGCAACATTAAAAGGTAAGTTAAGTTTCTGAGCCATTGCTCATACTTCAATGTGTATTCCTAAAATCTGTATTTATTTAATTTCTCAGTGTCACTGTTTTATAATCATTTTGAAAATTGCTTACAGGGTTTTTAGTGACATGTCTTTACGATTAAAAAAAAGGTTTCAAGAACAAAATGTTAAAGCTAACCAGGATCTGTTCAAGCATACCTTACATGTATATTGGGGTGCTATGGGTTGGCTTGTTTGGCAGGGTGGTATTTTTTATTATGTTTGTATGGAAAGTTTATCGCACCTACCAAGCCAGCGTTATAACTTGAAGAAAATTAATTTCTTCATTTGAAATGTCTGGCTATCAGCTAGCTCTCGCATAGAAAAGTTTAACGTCTTCCATCTTGGAAAGTTGCTATCAAAACCGTTCGTATGAAAAAAAAAAGTTTGGCAAAGTCCGCGCAAACGGGCAGCCTGTCTATACTTAATATATGAATTAACTGCACACAAAAATATTAAAATATAGCAAGCAGTGGTTAGGCGAGATCTTGCCATGTTGGCTAAGAGCTTCTAGATCTCATACCAGCATTAGTATTTTAACATACAATAATATAAAACAAGCGAAGGAAAAAGAGGCTGAAACTTCAGATATTTATCTTTTTCAAATATATTTTATAATAAGTATAAAGATTTGATAATAGCAGCTAGTTCGTTGAAAGTTCGGCACTTCCATCTGCTGCTACCAGCCAAAATAGTCGGCGGAGCAACGGTGAGTAGCTGGCTTGCCTGACTCGTAACTTGATGTTCAGTCCCGGTATTCCCCTTAAATAAACAACCGTCCTTTAAATCAGTCGAATTTAATCGAAGGCGTGTAGCTCGACCTAAAATGGTAGTCTAAAATGAATTGCTAAAATATTATATGGTTTATTTTGTACATATTTTAATTCCGTTTAGCCTGACGAATCAAACTCATAAACGTTAAAAATTATTTAAGAAGAATACTAGTTCAGTATTGAGGTTTGGCGTCTATTCATGCCTACGTTATGAGAACGGAGTTTAATCTCTTGCTAAGTTGGCTCTGCAAAATGATATTGCTGTTGTTTTTGATGTTCTTAATGCATTTAATAGAAAGCTAGTTGAACTTGCCGCTTGCCTTAATGTTTTTTTTTTCGGCCGAGGCACATTGACCCGGTATATCTAATTTTGGAAGTGAAGTATGACATGCATGTGGCATAATATAATGCATGTACGAGTACCGCAACTCGCACATCCATTAAGGAAACGAGGACTTTTTCTTTTTTCTTTCCGTTACATAAACAATGATGACTTTCTTTACCTAGTATCTATCTCCAAATCTGTTTTTATCAAACGCTAATTCACCTGCAAGAAGCATCATGTTACTGTATATAAATTAACTTCGGTGCTATGACGCTAGAAGCTTTGGCTTTTCGGCCAAATATTTATGCTTGAAGTGTTTTCGACGGGTGTCCTTTAGTATGCAACTAGTACATGCATGATGAACTGGAAGCAGCGGTTAATTTATTAGCTACTATTGCCATGGCAACATTTGCAAAGTTTCAAAAGATTGCTGGATTTCGGCTGCCATCTTGGATCCAGATTATGATTAATTTGGACGGAGTTGTTTTGAAAATAGACTAAAACTTTTAAAAAAGACCCAAATAAAAACAACTAATCGCAAGCTAACAATCAAATTTAATGAAATGATAAAATTTTTAAAACAGTAAACAAGAAAAGGAAATTTTTTTTAAAAAAACTTTCATTTTCTTAGGAAGAAATAACAGGGAAGCTTGTCTCAGTTGTGTGCTGACGTGCATTGAGAGTTAGGACAAATAAAGGTGGAGGGGAAGTCGAAACTGCCTATAAATACCGTACC
Source organism: Parazoanthus swiftii (assembly GCA_025403585.1). Taxonomy (NCBI): domain Eukaryota; kingdom Metazoa; phylum Cnidaria; class Anthozoa; order Zoantharia; family Parazoanthidae; genus Parazoanthus; species Parazoanthus swiftii. The sequence continues at coordinate 12,106 of JAOBYE010016680.1, read as the reverse complement.
GCTCGTAGTTCATCTTAATTCAACCATCAGTTGACCTTTTTCATTTTCCCTCAGACAAAAGTTTCAGCAGCAATTTATGCATTTCAAAATTAACAACAAAATAGGAACACGAGAAGCGTTGTCACACTCTTTTAATTGTAAACACATTGAAAGCCTTAAGGCTGAACACGTTTACATTTCGGTTGCTTAAATGCCATAAATCTCGGCCATTTATGTGCCATACAGGGGCGTTCCACACTTCAGAGTATGCTTTTTCGACCTTCTGATCATAAGCAGGGTATAAATTTTTGGATTTTTGAAAGCTCATCATAAACAAGGGTTAGAACTAATAACGTGTTACAGCAAAGGTGCGAAGTTTGAACTCAAGATCATATTTCCGTGAATTTTTATACTAACAGAGACACGGTTTGAGTGTCCAGGCGGAACCACTCTATCAAAACATCTCCGAGGGGGCAATACTTTCAAAAAGTTGGCGAAAATGGAAACTGCAAGGCTTCAGTTTTCTCAGAAATGAACGGTATCCAATCCCGCTTCCTAAAGCTCGAAATCAAACTGAGACCTATTTATAATACAAATCCGGTTTTCCTTTCCATTTGATTATTCCGCTTACTAGGAATTTTTCCCAACAACTTAACTCTGATCTACCTACTTCAACTGGTTTATTTTTTTATTTTTCATACGACATCTAGAAACATTTTTTTGCACCGATTTCACTGAACCCTGAGACCAATCAAATGAGAGACTTAACCGGGTGCCAGTAAACGTGTTTTTTCTACAACAAAATAACTCGCTAAAAAAGAGTATTTTCAGATTTGCAAATCAGTCCTTTTACTATAAATATAAAGAAGATATTGTGGTTTGTTCTGCGCTTGCTTCTTTTGGCCGTGTTCCCAATATATACTTTCGGTTTAGTCTCGTGAGCCGTGTCTGCGTGATTCAGCACTTTCGATTGTCAGTCATAAGCTGTAGTGTAAGAATAGCAATGTTAAAATGTTAAATGTTACAAAGAAATTAAACATATAAAGAAACTATTTTTACCAAATAGCTTAAGTGGCCTTGGGGAGTTGAATTGGTAACGCTTAACGCCCAATGAACATTAAGAGCCGTTCATCTCCCACCTTTTCTTAACGTCCTCTTCATTTTTTTTTTCTAATTTATATACAGTGAACATGCAGTCGCGAAAATGCAGCGTTACATTCAGATTTGACTTGTAATCTTATATTGAAGTTGTGTCAGTCTAACTTATTATGACTTCGTCGCAGCTCGTTTACTTTACATAGCCCAATCTCTTCTCGGGAAATCCCCCTCTACCTTAACGTCAATTGGACGTTAACAAATCAGTTTTTGGACGGCTTGATGAATTTTGCACAGTTTTGACATAAGTACAACAAAGTCTTTGTTGCTATACTTCTTCACGCACACTTTTTTCCGGTTAGTGTCTGTATCTTACGAAGAACATTTGAAATATTTGATGTTTTAGTATGGAGTGTGGAAACTGCACAAAGACAGCGACCAACATTACCAGCCCTACCGTGGTGTCTGAAGGGCCTCAGATTGCTCTACACGTTCTGTTTGGTGTGATCGCCTTACTCGCGTTCATTAGCAATGGAGTGTTGATTCTGATTGTGTTAAGGAACAAATCAATGCTGAAATCATCGTATAACGTGCTGATATTGTGTTTAGCTGCCACAGACATGCTCACAGGTAATATATCTTAAATATGTATACAATTATCTTGCATTAATCAGAATATCTGGAAAGACTCGTCTTCTTTTGTGAACACTGTTACAACACTGCCGTTAACAAACAATTGAAGTGTAATATCTTTCCACTTTAATTTTTGAGTATAAATAAATTATCGTTGTTGTGTCACTGTCAGTTGTTTTTGAAGTCTCAAGATACGACGAGGAGCTGGGACATGCATAAGCATAAGATGTAGTACTCCTGAACTAGTGTTACTTTATTTTCATTTGTCCTACTCCCGTAGTTGATTTGGGGGTGAATGCCTTGTAGAGTTATGTCCTGAAAACTTGGTTATGTCAAGTGTCATGCTGCATACAGCTTGGATGTGTCAACAATTTTAGCAGTGGGAAATAGAAAAAGCTTTTCAAAAACTTGGCACCTGAAAATTGCAAATTTGCTTTGATTGACGTTTGCCTTTAAGATTGATTTTTTTAGAAGAGCAAAAGTGTAAGGGCCTAAAGTCGCCCTCGTGACGCCTTACAAATCGAAGAATTAAACGAAGCTCTTCCTTTTCTCAGGTGTTCTAATGGTAGTCACACCTTCGTTCATAATTGACTCAGGAGACTTCCCTACACCTTCAGGAATTTCTGGCGAGTTATTCTGCCGTATAATTGTATCGCAATACTTTGTTTACATGCTGGGCAAAGTCTCCGTCTTCACAGTCACCTGTATGGCGATAGAGAGATGGTATTCCGTAGCCAGACCTACAAGATACAAGCGTACATTCCGAAACAAACGCGTCTACTGCTACGTACTGGTTATTTGGATCACCAGCTGCATTGCACATGCGCATGTACTGCTGGCCATGGAACTTGATCACCACAAGCAAAATTGTGCTTGGCTGCCATTATCTTCCAGTCATGACATAGTAGTTACTAGTTATACCCTTGGGACATACTTTGTTCCCACGCTTGCCATTTGGGTTACATATATGGACATCGCCATTAAACTCAAAGTTTCGGCTGCCACAACTCTTAGTTCCCGATATAGTCGAGCTCGTCTTAGAATGCTCCGCACATGCGTGATAGTGGCAATACTGCTGACCACATGTTGGTTTCCTAACCAGTTGTATTATACGCTCTCAGCCTATGGCGTGCTGGACCTGCAAGGTCCCGTTCATCGTTTTACTATCGTACTGGCCATGAGCAACAGCATAGTTAACCCTTATGTGTACTGTTTAAGTAACTCGGAGTACAGACGAGGATTTGTATTGCTTTTTCGACGACAGCAAAGGCACACCTTACGAGTGAACAATAAAACTGATTTCTTACCGTCCCCATCTGTTACCAGGGATACTTCACCATCACCGGCTATCATCAGTCGTAGTCTGCAGACAAGAAAAATTTCTCCGAATCCTTCACCGGGAACAGAGCGGATTTCCCTAAACGAAATTAGGGCTATCGATATTTCAGATTGAAAATATTAAAACAAGCCAATGTATGAATAAACGTATTATTAATTGAAAAGACGTAAACATTGACATCGACAAGTATCAATTTTTTTTTCGAAGGAACTAGAAAGCGTTTAATAGAGCTACCGACAAAAACGCTGGACACGGGTTGTACGCAGAAGGAAAAGGGTGAAACAAACCCATTTCGGTCAGAACCAGCCTGTTCTTCAATCCTCAGTTGAGAACCAGCGTGTTCCCTCCTAAACTCAGAACGAGTGCGTTCGCTTCTCGATTCAGAACCAGCATGATCGTTTCTCAGTTCCAAACCAGTGTGTTCTTTTGTCGATTGGCACGTTCTTTAATGGAGACTTAAGATAAATGAAACGAAGACATCTTGTTGCACAAAACCTGTCCTTGATCGCCAGCGTTGCGTAATTAATAAAAATCATAGACAAAAAAAGCGGGTAGGCAATATTCCTCAGTTATTGCCTTTAGTACAATTATTATCTGGTTAATCGCTGCCACAAGCCTGCAAATAAGCGCACAGCTCCTTAGTTTTAGCAGAGTTCATTCAATTGTTAAAAGACCGCTATCACTACACGTGTTGTGACACTCACTTTGTCCAAAGCTATAGCAGGGCAGTAGCAAGGGGAGGGGCCGGGGGGGGGCGTGCCCCCCCAGTTTTCCCCAGCAAATGTGTTAAATGTGTCAAGCTGAGCAAAATGCCCAAAGTCTGAGAAAAACTGGAAATATTTACTAGTTTTAGACACCTCCGATTTTGTTTCAAATGGCGTTTTTAAAAAAGGCAGGAAATGCGTTTTAAACAATTTAATTTTCAAAAATGCCCGGGGGAGCATGCCTTAGGATCCCCCTAGAAGGCTCGCACTTTCGTCTCTAGGCGGTACCCCACAGTTTTCCAAGGTTTGCTACGGCCCTGTATAGAGTATAGTAAACTTTGAAATATTAAAAGCGTTATTACAAAAAGGAACTGCGAAAATGCAGCTTGCTTCTCCTTTGATGAGCAGGACACCTTTTGAAGTTCTTTACAATCTTCTATACGTTCTTTCGTCTGTGAGAAATCAGTGACTCCAACGTAAAATTTTGTTAATAAGTTTGACGTAGCATTTCAGTCATGCCTGTAAGAACAAATGATTTACACCTCGTTCCTCGTTGGCACTTGCCGAAAGCTACATCTAGTCTAGCCTCCTCGGCAGGCAACTCCAAAGAGAAATTATGGTGAAGCAGATAGAGTGAATGATGGTTATTGTAGGCTAATACGGAAAAGGCCGCGAGTCGGGGACTGCAGTGACTCTCTTTTACTTCTTTTCCTTTCCCCACCCCTCCTCCCATGCATTCCTCTTTTTTTGCCTCATAATCTTCTTCACCATCATTAACCATACATTAGCCTACAATAGCCATCATTCTCCCTATGTGCTTCATCATAATTTCATTTTAGAGTTGCCTGCGGAGGAGGCTACATCTAATCCACTTTTGTGTGAGAGAATAATCGTTTGTTTCGAGAAATGTTTATGATAAGCACCTGCATGACTGCGTGTCATCGATTAGAGGCCAGTGTAACGTCAAGGCTTGTGAATGTCTTATTTGTGATGCTGCTCTATTTGTTGTTTTAGGACAGAAAAGGGAAGGTTCTTGACAATTTTGTCTTAACAGAGAAATTAGTTAGCAAGAAATTATCTTTAATCTTTTTTGCTATCTTTTCACAGCTGACTGCTTGGTTGTTGACTGCAAATGAGGTCAAAACTTACAATGAACACATCAGCTGCACCATCCGGTTTATAAATGTCGTGTCCTTAAAAGGCCACGCAAAACGGAAACTGTTAGGTTTCTGTTTTATAAGGAAAACAAAACAAATCTTCAAGCTTGCATTCTAATGCTGAAAAACACAAAACTTAGTTGGAGTTCCTTGTCTCAGCAAACTGAAAATTTAAAATCCAAATCCGGTTTTCTTTTCCATTTGTCTATTCCGCTTAGAAGGAACTTTCCTTTCATTGTCCTTTCCACAACTTAATTTCGATTTACACTACTACAGCTGCTCATTCACTTTTTCTACGATATTTGAAACACTTATTTCTGTGCATCGGGTTTTACTGGACCACGACTAAACCTAGCAAATGGCAGATTTTAAAGGTGTGACAATAGACGCTGTGCTTTTTCTACAACAAAACAACTCGCTGATCAAGGGTACTACCAGGTTTGCAAATCCCTTTACTATAAATATAAAGGGGATATTAATATTAAGGTTTGTTTTGCATTTGTTTTTGTTGGCCGTGTTCCCAATATATACTTTCGGTTCAATCTCGTGATCCACGTCCTCGTGGTTCATCATCAGCACTTACGATTGTCAGTGATAAACTGGTGTGTTAGAACAGCATTGTACGCGTGTTTTATCTTCAAAAACACATCAATTTACGTGTTGAGAGCTTAAAACAGGCTTTGTGTGCGTTGGGAATGTGAAACTTTCCGCAGGGCTAGAATTATCCGCAATACAACTACCATTACATACTGCTTTAAAAATAGATCAGTGAGAAAATGACTACATTATAGTACATAAGGTAGTTAAAACTGTACGTGACTTATCATACTTTCAACAAAAAGGAATTTTCACTTCCAGTTGTTTACAGGAAGTTTATATACTGCCGAGTTATATTGATAAAGCTATGTCGCGTGATGAATTGGTTCTTTATAAAGAGGGAAAGTACTTGTTTTGGAGTAGTGCTTCATAAAAGGTTGATGTCGACATGACTGACACGGATTTGAACGCAAGGTAAGGTGAAATGTTATTAACAAGGACTTCATAACAACAAGACTAAGAGTGATTCAAACGTATAAAATACAAAAATACGCAGTTTTATAAGAACCATTTTTAAAAGCAAATCGAGGTTTGAAAAATGCCAAAGCTTAAGAACATGTTAAGAACACATGTCAGACTGAGACCAGAAATGGAACGTGTATTTCTATAAATTATGGAAAGGTAACGGAGAGCCTTAAGTAAGGAAATACACAAGACTTAGCATTCATTCGACTTTTTGACCTCCGGTGTAATCTTGGATGCTTTCAGTAGCCAGTACTGTTTCCTGTGAGGGCTACTGATCTGTTTGTTCGTCAGTGATAAATGAATTTCTGAATAACGACTGGAACTGAAGGAGTGCGATTTCGTCGTGTGGTGCGGGTTGACTTTTGCTTGGTACATTGCCCGATCCCGGGACATTCAAATGCGGCCACTGAATGATCGAGCCTTGATTCGATTAAGAATTGTTGAAGTGAATGTTTTTAAAATTGTGAACGTTTATCAAAGGATGTTCAGCTTTTGCCTTCACAACTCGCCTTAGCTTCACTGATCACGAATAACAATCGATTTACCGAACTCGCTGAAGAGTGAAGGAAGAACGTCCCAACTCGTTCTCAATCAAGCCAGTCGTTTGGCAAAGCTGACGGTTTCACAATTTTGGAAATGTTTGTTCAAAAAATACTGTGGAGCGCCAATATCAAAGGCTTGTACACCTTCGTTCAATGTTGTCGTAAACAGAAAACTTCTGAAGAACTGAGAATCTTCAAAATTAAAAACGTAGTGTGATCTGGAAGTATGAAGAGCCGCGATGGTACGGTTTGCGATATGAACAGTTTCTCTGTGACTGGCAAATGGTCTAAGCCCAGCTCCGAGAAATATGGTTTCTCTCGCAAAAGGCAAGCTTTCTAAGAGAGAGATGGAATTAGTTCTTAATGTTACTGCTGCTCGAAAAAGCGATAGTTTAAGGGATTTACATTGTTCCCGCAAGGTACGCCATTGACCACGCGATCACTTTGTGGTTTATAAAACAGCTGATTCAGGTGCCCGCTTTGATAGAGCGAACTGTTTTTCATGCTATAACTTTGTATTTAGGAGTACAGGAATTTTTATCATGATTATTTCAGGTTTGGACTTTCCTCTACACAGATTCGACAATATTTTTCGCTTTCTCTTGCTTGCAATTGAGAGTCACATCTGAATTCACTCCAACGCGGTGTTTAAGCATGAATTAATACTACTTCTGTTGATAGGAATCTTCCTACTTTGTGTAAAAAATCAAAATCTTCCACATGCCACAAGATTCACTCCCTTCTTGTCAGTTTTTCCTTTACACTCGGGTCAGTTTCGCCCTCGTGACTCGCTTGCGCTCAGCTCGTTACGTCATTCTCGGAAATGAGCCCACACTTCGAACTAATAGGTTATACCGCAGAACCCACGTGTTTTAGTCCTAAACTTTTCGTAATTGTAACACCAAGTCAAATCATTTTTTTATTACATTTGGCAAAACAAATGTTATCATTATGTTAAAGTTTTAAATGGTACTTAAAAATTTAAAAAGAGACTAGTTATATATCAAATGTCTTAACTTGGTGACGCTTAAAATCCAAAATATGGCCCCCTCCCATTTCTCTCTTAACGTCCTCTTCATTTTTTCTTTTAAATACAGTGAACTTGCAATCGTGAAAATGCAACAAAACATCCAGATTTGACCTGCAATTTAATATTAAAGGTCTGCCAGTTGAACTTGTTAAGACTGTTGTTATACTCGGTTGAAATTCTGTCTTCAAAAACAACCGCCATATATGAAATTACAGTTTCAGAGTTTTTTTTCTTAACGTCCACTTCTTCTCACGAAAGCCTCTCTTTTTCGACTGCCTCTAAAACCTTGATTAATTTTGCACAGTTTTGACATAAATCTTGTTATAAGCATAACAGAGTCTTTGGGGTCATACGTCTTAATGCACTCATCTTTTTTTCACTTAGTACCTTTATCTTACGTAGAACATCTAAAATAATTGATATTTTAGTATGGAGTGTGGAAACTGCACAAAGACAGCGACCAACATTACCAGCCCTACCGTGATGTCTGATGGATCTCAGATTGCTCTACACGTTCTGTTTGGTGTGATCGCCTCACTCGCGTTCGTTAGCAATGGAGTGTTGATTTTAATTGTGTTAAGGAACAGACCAATGCTGAAATCATCGTATAATGTGCTGATATTGTGTTTAGCTGCCACAGACATGCTAACAGGTAATACATCCTAAAGATGTATATAATTATCTTACGTTAAGGACAATAACTGGAACGGAAAGATTCCTTTTTTAAAGGATCTAACTTTGTGAATATGTTATGATACTGTTGTAAACAAACAACTGAAAACTCAAAATACCACAACGAGGAGCTAGGACGTGCATAAAGAAGACTCCTTTCCTCGAAAAAACGCCGCCCTCGAATAAATCTTGAACATCAGCGCATCTAATATTTCTGGTCTACAAACAAACAAGAAAATGACAAAATTGTCATAGTTCGTTCATTTTAAACAGCTTTGGGTACTTGCTTTCATTTATAACGATGTATTTCCTGGAATAAAGGCCGCCCTCGAATAAGCGCCACACCAAAATCATGAAAAAACTAATAAACGCCGGGGCGTTTATTCGAGGAAATACGATACACATTATTTTGATTAGTCCCACACCCGTGGCTGTTCAGTTGGGGGTCAAAGCTTTGTACAGTCATGTCTCAAAAAACTTGCATGGTTATGTCAATAACATTAGCCATAAGAAACAAAACTATTACCTAATGGACTGCAATCCATGAATCGAATAAGAAGATCTCTTGGCCCAAGGAAACTGGTTTTGTAAAAACGTCAGGAAATTCCTTCCCTCATGTTTATTGACTCAGCTGCATTATTTATTCATTTTTACCAACATAAGAATTGCTTATCTGGGGAAATACCTATGAATCTCCAATGAAACCTGTCACTATTCTCCGAAAGAAAGCTCTAAGCCTAAGGAGAATAACTTTCTCAAAACCAGATGCCCGCACAAAATCAAGACTATTTGTAAATCTTTTATATCTAGTATTATGTTCAAGTTCCACAACAACTTACAACTTTCACCATTTCGTTGACTTGAGGCCCGTGCAAACCATCCTCGGGAACCCAGGGGCAGTCAGTCTCGAAAGGGGCAGTTTTTAAAAGTGTTTGTACCACAAGTTGGGCCATGTTGCATGATGTTGGCATGACACCAGTCAAACGTTTTAGCCAATGTCAACATTTCTCTTGCTTCCGTGATCATTGAAGTATGCCACAACATGTTGAGTTCGTTTGCACGGTTCGCACGACATTACTGGGCTCAGGCGTGCGCACTGTAAATTATGCAATGGAGACTTATTCTTGTTTACGTGCCTGGGAGTCATTTCAACAAAATGGCAGAAAGCTGAAGAGTTTACAGCACAGTCTCTTAAAATAACACCAATAAATGCATGGGAAACGGAAGGCAACTTTGACTTCAGGAAACAATAAGTGCAGGACCAGAACGTGGTCCGAGAATGAAACAGATAAACGGATCGACCTGCTTGAAGAGAAAGTTTGCTTGTGGGATTTTTTTTCTCGGAGTACCACAATCAAAACAAAAGAAAAAGGCTTTCGAAGAAATGGAGGAACGATTGTATCACTATGCACACAACATTGCCCAATTATGTTGCGATCATTTGATTACACCATCCAACATGTCGGACAATGCTGTGCCAACATGTTGCGTTCGTTTGCACGGGCCTTTAGCTTCATTTAAGAATTCTAATACAGATCTTATCATATAGCTCTAGTGAAAACAAGTTACTGTATGGTAAATTCAATTTACAATGATAAGGGGGCAGTCGTTTGAAACTCATTGTGTGAAGATCTAAAACATCCTTAAAAAACAAAAATGGAGCTGAAGCTTTGCGATCATACATACATATACGCTATTTTAATAATTTCCTCCAGTGGCCATAAACAATTACTTTAAGTCGAGGTCAATTTCTAAGTTCTCATACATTTGCTGTATTTTGGCCCTACTGGCCTCGACTCGAGGTTTTTTGTTCATGGCCGCTTGGGCGTATTTAAAAGTGATCTATAATTTGAGTATCTTTCTGTCATCTCGTTTCCTTGATCTTGTTGATTAACAATCAATATGAATTGACTGTATTTATTACAACATAGCGCTTTTCTTAATATAGCTTGAAGCCATTTTTTGTGACCACTTTCGTGATTTAGCGTTTTGTTTGCATATGCGTTCTATCTGGACCTCTCATTTCAGCTAATAAACACATCACTAACCTAGCTTTATTTAAAGCTAAGATTATTCCAGGTGGCAACTACCTTAGCCTGTCGCGAATTGCATCTTGTAAGCAAAGAATATGTAACTAAGGAAACTAAAGAAAATTGTTGTTATTGTTGTTGAACCAACTTTGTAAAAACATGGGACCTAAAATATGCTGATTTGCGTTAATTGAAGCTTATTGTTTTTAAAAGACTTTGTGTTTGCAGTAAACACGATTGGTTTTCTTAGTTTCTTGTGAAGGATGAAAGGTGTTAGTGGCTATAGTCGCCCTTGTGACGGCTTACTAATTGAAAAATAACTGAAGCTCTTTTTTTTTCAGGTGTCCTACTTGTAGTCACACCTCCGTTCATAATTGGCTTAGAGGACTTTCCGACACCTTCAGGAATCGCTGGCGAGTTATTTTGCCGAATAATTGTATCGCAGTACTTTGTTTACATGCTGGGCAAAGTCTCCGTCTTCACAGTCACCTGTATGGCGATAGAGAGATGGTATTCTGTAGCCAGGCCTACAAGATACAAGCGTACATTCCAAAACAAACGCGTCTGCTGGTACTTACTGGTTATTTGGATCACAAGCTGCGCTGCGCATACGCAAATACTATTGGCCATGAAACTAGATCACAACAAGCAAAATTGCGTCTGGCTTCCATTATATGCCGGACATGAAATAGTAGCTACCAGTTTTACTCTCGTAACTTACTTTGTTCCCACGCTTGCCATTTGGGTTACATATATGGACATCGCCATTAAACTCAAAGTTTCAGCTGCCACAACTGTTAGTGCCCAGTACAGTCGAGCACGTCTTAGAATGATCCGCACATGCGTGATAGTGGCAATACTGCTGACCTTATGTTGGTTTCCTAACCAGTTGTACTATACACTTTCGGCTTATGGCGTGTTGCGCCTGGAAACTCCCTTTCATCGTTTTACTATCGTACTGGCCATGAGCAACAGCATAGTTAACCCTTATGTGTACTGTTTAAGTAACTCGGAGTACAGACGAGGACTTATATCGCTTTTTCGAGGAGAACAAAGGCGCACCTTTGGAACGAGCAGCACGAATGATAATTTGCAATCAACATCGATCTCCAGGGATACTGCATTATCACCGGCTCTCATTGGTTGCAGTCCGCGGACAATGGCAATTTCCCCGAGTACTTCACCTGGAACAGAGGGGATTCACTTAAACGATATTAAGACTGTTGACATTGCAGGCTGAAAATCTTGTAAGGCCTATGTATATATAAAAAACATATCACCAGTTTAAAAGTTGTAAAATAATAGCGACAACTACAATTAAGCTTCTTGAAGAAAACTAGACAGCGTTAGAACAACTGACTACTGACCTACAGGGACGCTGGAGCCGGGGGGAGCTTTATCCTCCTCCGTCCTCCCCCACCAATTGCAGAGTCGCACCCGGTTTTTGAACAGTTAAAATGCTTTTGTATTCTCGAAAGCTAGAAAAGCTTACAGTTTTTGGAACTAGAATGTTGATGAAGGGATAAACCTCTGCTGATTGTTACAAAAATGACCCTTTCTTTTAACATTTCCTCCTGTGTATCCTTAATAGGTCAGATTTTTCTGATTTATACATTTACCTTTAAATTTATAGTGACTGAAATAAAAGGCATGATTACATTATTTTTCATTGTAACTAAATTCCCTAAACATTTTTAACATCTTAAAGTAATTTTAACTACATTGCATATTATCCCTTGTAAGTTAATTGTAACTCAGCCAATGGCTGCAATGTTTTTAACCAACGAACTATCTATCTATCTATCTATCTATCTATCTATCTATCTATCTATCTATCTATCTATCTATCTATCTATCTATCTA
>JAOBYE010016569.1:7938-23402 GCA_025403585.1 Parazoanthus swiftii | reverse complement strand
CTTGTTGTGTGACTTTGTGCATATTCTGTCAAGTAAAGGCATTACTCCTGCAGCCCAAAGTTCGTAGCATGTCTTCGTGGTCTACGTGTGTAATTCTTGTTGTGTGACATTGTACGTATTTTGTTTCTTGAGTTATCAGTGTTTCTATTAAGTGAAGGAGTTATTGCGGTGATGTCAAATGAAAGCATCAAAACTCGTTAATTTCTATTAAACTGCCCACGTTTTTTCTTGATTCTGATCTGGGTTATGCTATTCAAACGAATATGTGTTATCAGTGCAAATGGTAAAAAAAGTTTTGTCTGCTTCTTGATATTAAAATGATTAAGAGGCATCCATTAAACAAACAAACAAACTCGCAAAATTTTCGACAGTGGGATATGCGCGGAGACAAAGCAGTTTAAATCACTGATTGCGATAGCAACTTTATCATTTTTTTTATTCTTTTAATCTTATGAATTAATTTTGTACAGTTTATGTATAAATGTGCATGAACTTATATTAAACTTACAGGAAAGGACAGCGTCTCGGATAGTTTACACGACTGTGCATTTGATGAGTCGGAGACAGCGTCTGTTACAAGTTCGGTAAGCACAACAGATACAGGTTTCGGTAGCGAGGTGGGAGCGGAGCTTGATGTTGGTCAGACTGGTGCGGACTTGTTGTCAATGCTCGATAGAGACAAGATCAACAAAGAGGCGTCGGCTGCAGACCAGCAGTTAGAATCTGAATCAGATGTGAAGGACACATCTTCCACTAGCGATCTCAGTACTACTGACACGGACAGTTCAAGTGTAATAAGTGAAAGTGACGACTGTAGGTTAACGGGTCACAGAAGGTCCATGTCTGACCCGCTACACTCGCATTATGAGGGGAACGATTCGGTACACAATGAAAATGAAGATGAAACTGCCCTTCCTCTTGATAATATACCGGAAAAGTACAGTTTGGGGTTAGGTGAATCAGGATACAGAAAAGATCGAGAGCGGAGTGTTAAGGAATTGGAACAAGAACTAAAGCAAGGAGAGGAAGAAGATGCGGCTTTAAGGAAAGAATCCATATCGAGCCACGATGTACGGGCCCACTTGGAAAGAAGCTTTCAAATTGACGCTGTAGCATGTAAAGGTGTTCCGTTAATTCACTGTGTGCGGCTCATGTGTTCATTCTTGCTGTCAGGACATCCCGGCCAGGTTTTGCCAGACTCTAGTGTGCGGGTGAGTGTCAAGTCACTAGCTCTGAGCTGCACTGCGCAGGCTCTCAGGCTCTGTCCTGAAGCTTTCTTTGTTAAAGTTCTACCCTACGAAGAGGCAGGAAGCAACCCTCTTGTAACTCACAGTCAGCTCGTCCGAGACATCTTGCTCTTCAGCTCTCATCCGGATCCTCAACTTCGTGGGTGCTTGACTCTAGTGGTGGGTAACCTAATCAAGGCTGCTTTAGTCAAGGCAAGGTATGTTGGAAACGGATAATCTGTCTTTACTAAGCTACTCTGCAGCGTTGTACAAGGCATTCATCCGTGCTCGATTCTACGAGGGCAAATCCGTTGCTACCGCTTACAGTGTAATTGTCTAGTTAAACCTTCTTAGAAGTCCAGTTAATGAACACGATGGTACATTTAACTTCATTCAGTTATAGAACAGTTGAAGCAGTGCTGGTAGTTGACAACTTTTGGTTTTGTCTATAGGCCTTTAATACGTTTGCTTTTCAAACTTGGTTTTCTCATGTACTTTTTTAGGCTGGTTACGTTTTTGCATTGAGTTAAGAAAAGTGCTAGTTTTGACCCCTGTTCATATCACATGTTTGACTGTTACGGCTCGCATCCTATTTAAATGCGGTTCTTTACTCAGATAACAAGAACACCGCCCTTGTAATCTGTTATTTTAAAACAAACTTAAAACCAGCAAACGATTTTAGGTTAGAGTGTTTTGTAAGCATTCTAGTGATACATGTATATAGCTTTAAGGGGCTTTCGCTGTTTAATAACGGAAATAAAAGAAAGCACCGTAAGCTAAAAGCTCAACTCAGTTGCCTACGCCCCTAAACCTCTCGAAAAACTAGTGTTGGAGCCACTTTAGATAATTAACCCAGAGTTTTATTTGCTGATACAGGTTCAATTTTGATGGCTGGTGCAGCAGACTTTGTGAAGACATAGAAGCAGGTTTGTTCGTCTTGCTGATTCTGCTTTCATTTTGATGTCGTGTTTGTCCTTCCTCCACAACGGGATGTAAAACAAGAAATGGTTTTTATTTTGTGTGTTTAAATCATTTGGTTGGTTGGATACACGTAAATGCGGAACACAAACGAGTCAGTGTTTGAACAGGAATGGTCAGTACAGACCCACCTTCACTGACATTCGGCCCTTGTGGAGTGAACATCTCTGATTCGCCACCTCATTGCTTCATTACAGCATAAAATTCAAACCAATATCTGAATGCTACTGCAAGGGGCATTAAATTAAGAGCTGTCAAGATTGCTTAATTACCACCATCCTTGTACTACCTGTTTATTTATTACATTTTATTGCTCCAGTCTCCAAATATTAACGTTTGAGAAGGTAGCAAAATCTGCATTTCAGATTTTGAGCTTTAAAGCACTTGCTTAAGTATTTTCCTGGGACATTTGTTGTAAACGATTTTATGAAGTTTATGGTAAACCTACTCAAGCTTTCGTTTTCTCAAATCAGCCCCAGTGTCTTTGGAAAGTCTGGTATCGATACTCGGCGGGGTCTTGCAGGACGAGTCACCAGTTGCAATCAGACAAGCTTGCCTGGCTCTCCAGGTAGGTGTTACTTATTGTAAAAATTCCCTGATAATGCTGCAACATTGTGAGCCGTTTTAATGTTTTTCGTTGATAAAGTTAGCAATGACTTGACTTGTTTGAAACACTGTGCTAAAGTCGTGTCAAACTGGGTCGACTGTTCTACGACTTGCTTTCAGATATGCGACAAACTGGACTCTAATTAACGCAACTTGTCAATACAAGTTCGATTATTATTTATTTGGTCGTCATCTTGGTTTTTTCGTCTATCTTGGATTTCAGAAAGGGTCTTGATTGATTCCCAGTGGTTAGAAAACTGTTCCGATGGACTTTAATTAGTCAAAGAGCAACTTCCAGCAAGAAAATCGAGAAACGTTACGTGGGTGACCAGTCACTCAAAAACTGGACCAGATTGAGAAACATTGATTAATAGAACACGAATTGGACACAAAAAGGTGAACATCCTATAAATACTCTTGAAAAGTCTCAGAACTAGAATAGAATTTTACATTTAACGGTTCCTTTGGAGTTAGATGAGTATGAGTATGGCGAGGACACTGTCCACCCCCTCCCCCCAAAGTTTGTTTGGGGTTAAATCAGTTCTGTGTAGTGCCGTTGAGTTGTTGCAGAGATATACTAAAGCCCTCTCACTTTCTGTTTTCCAGTGCTGTCTTGGCTCCCTGTGTGCAAGCATGTCGTACAGACCAAGTTTCGAGCTTTTATCAACTCTTCTGACCTTGAAGAAGAGTTCATACTGGCTGGTTAAGGTAAAATACCTTTGTTTTGCATGGTGTTACAAACTAAAATACTGAAAGAAATGGCTAGTTAGTTTCGGCATAAATTTGATATGTATGGACGTTTTTTTAAGTGCAACTTTACTTATCGTTAAAACTAAAGATAAGGAAGAGATAAGTTATAATTTATAATTATAGAGAGAAGAATATTCAATATTTGTATAGCGTTATACAGATGCGTTATAAGTGCAAAGTATGTTGTTATAACTCAGAACGTTGATAAAGAACTTTTTCACTTCAGGTAGAACTGCTTGAAATATTTGAAGAGGTGGATTTCCGGTAAGAGCTATATGTGTTGTCGGACTTTTACAGGGCATATATTTCTGCAATACAATTTAGATGACCAAATCAGCATTACGTCATTAACCCGTCTCTGTTCCTGTGACAGGCAGATGACATTCTTGGAAACTTTTCTTCAAGACAGGCAAGATCCTGGTTGGAATAGCATGTCTGTAAGTAACTTACAGTCGTCAGTCTGGAGAAACGTGGTTGCTAGATTCAGAGCTTGTAAACGTTCTAAACTTGCTGAATGTGCACTGCCACAACAAGTCAGATGAGAACATCTATGTACTATAGTACCCAGTGCTCTGATCCAAGCAACTTCTCTGCTTCGGTTTCCTCATAAATAACCGACCAACTGTCGGCTAAATTGCGTAATTCTGACAATAATATATTGCTCTGATAAAAGCAACAATGGGCATCATAGCTCTTTGATTAGCTAATGGGAGGGAGGGGGTTTGGGGCACAGTGCCTTAGTGGGTTGTTGCTTGGGTCCGGAATCTTTCCCTATAAAACAATCTTTGTCACCAGGTAAAAATGCTAACTAACTTAAAGCACGTAGTTGCCAGCCGCCATAGCTCGTTTCAATTTATTTTGCTAATGTTTTCTTGCCTATTGGAAACTTGTTCGTACACAAAAGATTAGCAGTCTTAGTTTTTGAAATTTTCCCTTGAATAGTTTTCTTTACCTATGTTTTCATCGGGCGTTGGTATCTCATATGCTGTTCCTGTCACATTTTATGTATTGTTTATTACTGTTATTAATTGTTCTATGTATCGTATGTTGTATATAAGTGAGTTACTAGCAAGTATATGTTTTCACAAGTGTTTCATGTTATTACAATCTATTTTGTAACACCTGTGTATTTTTTACATGTACTTAGGCCGAGTTATCCTTTTTAATTTATGATTTAATGAATAACAACGATAGTTCTTTAACATGTTCATTGTGGTTTTTATGCTGGTCAATACCTACATATCCAGTCTTGACCGTTGAGCGACAGTTCTCTTACTTGTTTATTGTGTTCTCTTCTACTGGTCAATCCTACATATCCAGTCAGGCTGTTGAACGACAGTTCTCTAACTTGTTAAATGTGTTTTCTTCTACTGGTCAGTATCTACATATCCAGTCTTGGCTCTTTAAGGAAACAGCGATGCAGCTCTTGGGTGACGAGGACGGCAGAGTGAGACATGCAGCGGCACTATGCCTTCAAAGGTACAACTCTAATCACTTTGTCCATTATTCCCAAGTCCTCGGACAGACAAATGTTTTGTAATGAACTTTGGTCAGTTGCAGAAAAGAACGGCTGTATTTCCAGGATCTGCTTTTTTCCTAGTCAATGTTAACCTAGTCCTGTGCAGATGTTAAGAAGGTGGCAGGACAAGTTATCCGGTAGATAACGGCTGTTTTGACTTGTAAATCATTCTTTTTGTTTGTTATAATTTCACTTTTCTTGCTCTGGTTTTGTTCAAGAGGTGGCCATTGCTTTGAGAGACTTTTTTCAGCTGAATCATTAGATATTCCTTTTTCCAAGGCAAATTTTAATGATGAAATTCAAGAAGTCAGTATGATACAGCAAAAATGTTTAAAAGAAGTTTATAGCAGGATTCAGTGCTACAATCCAACCTACAGTCAGTGACAAACATAAAGTGATCGTACCACATCATCTACCTTATAAGAAATACAGCTTTGGATCTGAACATCTCTTAAGTGTTTACATATTCCAGCCTACAATGTTTTGCTGTTCTCTTTTCTCAGGATTGTCCCGAATCTTCTGTGTTCTGCGGACCATTCCCGACAACAAGCTGTACTTGAAAGTGTCAACCATGCCACAGGTATGACGCCAAATACGCAAATCAGTGGCGACGTTGAAGGGGTCTGGGGATCAGCAACATAGAGTTAATGCATTTGAATACAACCACATGCTGGGTAGTCTGTGGGCAAGTTAGGGTAAGGGTTAAGTAGGACTTGGATTAGGAATGAAATTCGGGTTAAGGTAGGGATGATGTTGGGTTGTGATTAGGGTAGGTTTGTTTGTTGTATAATGGCCGATCTACACTGAAGCATTTATGATGCTACCAGGCTATTTCCTTCATAAAAATGTTTCAACAGCAGTAAATTTAAGGTTGATATTGATACTTTTACCTTTGAAGAAAGTCTAAACGCGCATGTTTTATCTTTTTAGGTTTCTATATAGGATAAAAAATTTTAACGAGAAGCAATTTCGTATGAGTTTCTCTTGCGTTACTGTGTTTCTCATAAGCTCATGTCTTTTGATTTCTGTTATAGTTCAGCTAAGTGTGAGTGCCTCAAGTAATGGACAGATGGCGCCAAGGCCACACTCTCAGTTTTTGCACCACATCCTCTCGACGAACCTATCTACAGTTATCACTGAAGTCACTTGTACTTTCAGCCACGCAACTACGAAAAGCTTCCTGGTAAGCGGGTCTCTAAAAAGGTGACAAGAAACAGGAAGAAAGAAAACAAGAAAGATAGGCTATGATTGAAAGAAAAATCACAGAAAACCTTTTGTAAGAAGTCCATTAAATTATTCGGATTATTCGGATAATCAATTGTTAATCTCCTTGAAACTTTCTGTTGTAGTTTTAGTTTCTTACTTTCTCTGTCGTTTTTGTTCCGGTCACTTTGTTTTCTCTGGCTTATTTATAGCCTTTGCTGTACGCTTCTCCAAGCTTGTGTCTCAAACTAGAGGAAACTAGAACCGAAGGTTCCAAGTGAATTGGCGATCCTTTAAGTACCCTTACCAAACTACTCAAAATTTTCGAAGCATTTGAGGTTTTTTCTTTTATTCATTTCCCTCTTATTTCATTATCTCTTTCCCGTGTTCCTTCCTTCATTTACCATCATTTACTTTCACTCCCTGTCACTTGCTATATATGTTGCTGAAAAAAGCTTTAGAATATTCTGCATTGGGTCAGATACACTTTTTTAGAGTAATTATAGGCACTCGATAATCTACATGTGATGGGAATTTGATCAAGTTATTTTATACTGTCTATTTGGTTAACAGATAGCTTTTGTCCATTCTAGCTTGGCTGTACCCGTGCGCTGTGCTTGTTATCGCAGGCGTACCCCCCTTCTCAATACCCTGCAGCATGGGGTTGTCGAGTAATAATGAACTGTCAGAGACCTCTGTCCCCACGGGGTTCAAAACAACCTGAAACACCCCCCAGGCCAGGCAGTCCTTCACTGTCTTGTACAGGGGGAGCCGGACCACTAGCTTTGGCTGTGGGATATCTTACAACATCCTTGCTGGCATATGACCTGGATGCCCATCAAGACATTCTTAAGGTAATGGCAATGTCTTGAGAAACCTTGCTATTTGCTTGTAAGACGATTCCCTGCAATCCAATACTTAATGTCACAAACATTTCATTTTGCTGAGTTCGTTTTAAAGGTCGTTTATTGCAGCAGTTCCTTAGTTGCGCTTTGATTCCTTTTCATGACAATCAAGAGATCGGTAGCATTTGCAGCGATTGTGGTGATGGAAGTAAAATGGTCACTGTTATTTTGACGATGGAGTGATGACGACCATAGTTTTAGCCGTGGTGGTGAAGTAATGATGACGAGTAACAATATTGATAATTGCAGTGTAAACTTTTTATTGCTGTGATGATTGTGGTAGTTTTGTTTATGATTGTGGTGAAGTTGAAGAAGATGATCTGCCAAAAGTGATGGCAGTTGAATGGTTTCGTGATGCTGATGGAGTAGCTGTTAAATGGTGCGTTGGTGGGAGTGAAACTCACTTTTGGTGCTGTGACAATGATGATGGTGGCATTTACGATTGAGTTATCGCTTTCTTATTGATTTTCTGATTTACGAATTGCTTAATTAGAGATGTTGGTAACTGATACGGCGAATACAATATTGCTGCAAGTTGAGGAAGTTACTACTGTTTCTGGTATTTCTAACACCATGTTTCATTTCCTCATAATGATTCAGCTAACAGGTGATCTACTGTTTGGTGTTGGTTCATGTGGCGCTCATGTGGTACTGAGGGATCATTCTGTTCTTCCTGAAGACTCAACCAGGTCACCTGCGTCAGAAAGTTGGAACCTTTTCAGTGACTCGTCAGTAGCTCCCCTGGCTGAGAAAGTTATTTCTCATATTGTGAGGTAATGTACTCGTGAATTCAGTTGATGTTTTTCCGTTTCTACCAATTCGAAATTAAGAACTAACCCAACAATTTTACATTGTATAACATCAGAGTTTTCGAATTGCAGGCTTTTAAATATCTTTACTCATGTCATGGACAATACAACCCCTGGAGTGCATACTTTTAAAGTAAGTTTGTGCCCTGTATTCAACAGCTGTGTACAATAGCTGTTTGTGATATCAAGCAACCGTATATGATGTTTAATTCGTGTTTTAACCGAGTTTCGAGGATTTGGGAAGACAAGTTAGTACCACATAACCTAAACCGTCGGTGATGTTACAGTTGTAAACATACAAGGAGGAAAAAGAGTAGTTAACGTAAAATGTTGTCGGTGCAGTATATACGGATTATTTGGTTTAGTTTAGCGAGTTCGGCAGGCAGTCCAAATGACAGAGTAAACAGAACGTATCCAGTGCTTCCATGACTGGTATTCCTTCTCCGAGACTTAACTTTTCGAAAAATCAATGTCCTCTCAATTTGAATTCAAAGCTCTTCTGTTCTTGCAGAGCTGCTTGTTAGGTTTGTTTATAGTGTTGTTGTTCAAAGTTGCATCGTCATTTAAGATTTTGCTAATTTCAAGTGCTTGCAGCAACGTAAAAACGCTAATTGGCTGTAGTCACGATTGATTCGCTGGAAAACACTATAAAAAGAACCAGCTGTAACAAAATTACTTTGAAATAAAGATGCAGGTGGACACTCCTGACAATAAGCTCCTGACATTTCCTTTTCTGTTGCGAAATCTCGGCAGCACAAAATACTTCACACGTCTTTATTACTACAGCAGTATCTAATGTTTATTAAATCCTTTGGTTGTAGATCTCTTTTCCTGGACAGAATAAAGACAGGGCTTCAGTCCCAGTTCCTACGCCAGCTGCAGCACCTGTTCCAGGTGTTGCTGCACCCCAGACCGCTGGCGCAGCGCATGTACTTTCAACTGTTCCCAAGAGACTGCTGACCAAGTCAAAACGGGCTCTTTCTGAAGCAGACATTGCTACTGCCTCTTCAGAGAAAAGCGGCTCTCCAACAAAGACACAGGGTGGTGGAAGCCAGGCGACGGAGCAAGAACAAACCCCAGCCCCTCCCACTAAAAGTAATCTGGGCAACTTCTTCAATCTCCCACACTACATGAAGTTATATGACGTTATCAAGGGAACATACTCCAATTACAGAGTAACGCTCGGCAGTCATTCCAGAGACAAGTTTGCGTGCTTTTTGAGGGTAACGCTAGAGACTCTATCTGCGCTCTTGGAAGTGATAACATTTGCTGATATTGGCAAGGTATAATGGTTATAATGATGATGATGATCATACTAATAATAATACTACTACTACTACTACTAATAATAATAATAATAATAATGATAGTAATAATAACAGTGTTAATAATGATAGTATTAATAATAATAATAATAATAATGTTAATGATGATGATGTTGATTTTTAAGTGTTTTTTTTTCACCAGAGAACACCATCCCTCACTGAACACAGCAGGGTTCGTTACATGCCAAGCTTTCTTAACAGTTTTTGTTATTCATTGAAAACTCCTTTGAATTCGAAATATGTAATTTTCTCCTTGAAATGTCCTTGAATTGTAGCGAAATGTCCTTGACTTTTGTTGAAACATCCTTGAATTTCCCAGAAGGTTTCTTCAGACAGAACGCTGTGTGTTAAAATCAACCTTTTATATCTTCATGAAGTATTTGATCTCGTCTGTTTTCAGTGAATGCCTTCCTGAAGAAAAGCAACGTTACGTTTTGTCGAAATTTTGTTTTGAGGACCCTTCTGTAAACCACTTTTTTGTGATGTTGGCTTCCTCAATAAAGATTTATTATTATTATTATTATTATTATTAAATACTTTGATAAGCCAGTAATACTCACTTTTACTAATGTAAATGTATCCTTGTTTCAGTCCATTGAGGGGCAAATTATGAAGATTTAGTTGAATTAATGAGACGAGTTGTGGCCGACCAGCATTTTGGCCCCGAGACCTGGATTTATTTGTAGTACAACTTTAAATTGGCAAAGTACTGTATTTGACACGAGATTTGTTTTAACCTGAGCTTGAACGGCAGATAAACAACTCGTGTTATTGTCACTTTCAGCACGTGGAAGAAATCCTCGGTTACTTACAAACGATTGCAAGACACGAGCCAACAAAGACTTTTTTGTGTGTTCAACAAGTAAGTAAGACTTTACCATTGTCTACCGCGATCCTTTGGTTTGCGTACGTTTTTCTGTAATTGGTGAATCAAACGGATCTTCGTTAAGACCCCCCTCCCCCCCGTGGGGGACGGCCTCACCCTCTCTTTCTCTCTCTTTCTGCTCTTCTGAACAGTAGTTTGGAGCTGGCATGCTCACCAGGAAATGTCTACTAAAGGTTCTCATGTCTATACCTTGTGCTTAATATCCATCTAAAAAGGAACAAATAAAGTCAGATCAATTTTAGACTTCGATTTTTCACAATTAAGCCCACAATATATTCACTTCAACACTCTTGGCAGTCATGTTTACGCCCAAACATCAAATGAAGAGTGGCTAAACTATCCTTACTAGTCTCCATACACTTGCTGTAAACAGCCTCCATAACAGCCGCCTTGTTTCCTTCGCAGCGGGCCCCGGAATTAAGGCGGCAGCTTTGGAGGCTAGCTGTAAACAGCTTGGGAGAATTTTGCAATTCATCTCGGAAAGTGCGCTGTTTCTGATACGTCTATTGATTCTCTTTAGCATACAACTTATGCTGTATCGTTATGGTAGTAAGGGGAACATAAATGTTGGTACACTGATAGCCTGGAGGGTGAACTGTAGTCCGTTGCAACTACCCTCTAGTTATGGCAGCTACACGATGTTTGGGACGTCTGAAGAAGTAGTAGTTGCTATTCTTTTAATCTTTAATGTCTGTTGCCAAGCAGTAGAAGGTAGTGAATCGTAGTTGCATACACTTTAATCTGTCTTTTTTCAGCTGCTCCGTACAATGTTTGGTATCAACGCTGCGAGCCAGCCAGAGGTGATACAGACCCCTGTTGTACCTCACTGTCTCAGGGACTCCCAGGTCAATGTTCCAGGTTCTGTTGACTTCGAAAGGGTGTCGGCTGACGTTGGTCTGTTTGACAGCTGTTTTACTGAGCCCCAGAAGATGTTTTCTAACGACCTGGAGAGGGCTGCGCATAAGAATGAGGACGTAAGCAAAAGGTACAATACTAGCAGGCTCAACAGGTATAATACTAGCAGGCTCAACAGGTTTAGTTTCTCGACGTTCTGTCACGGGCTTAAAGGAAACCACGCATTTCTTCATAAGAGCAGGGTAGTGATCCCGATGTTGTCGTATGCACCAGGGCCCGTATTGATACCAGAATTTACTGGAGTCTGTAAGTAATTTTAACAGAAATTTGATTTTGTTTTCTTTTTTCTGTTCCCAACATCAGCAAAGGTTTTAGTGGATTTCTGAAGAAAGTTCGCCAGCGTGCAGCATCTATGGTAAAACCTGCAGTCAAGTTGGACAAGGTATATTTGATGTCACATCGAGACGTTAAGTGAACTATAATATATGACAAATAAACATACCAAACCAGAAAGCAATTCACATCTCAGAAAGGAATGTGATCAAATGTGGGTGGCTGAGTTTGAGATTGCTGGGCTTGTCTTGTATTGGATTGGTATCGTTTTCACTTAGCCACTGTGATTGTCTCGGTAGCATCGTTGGTAAGAGCGCCTGTCATGTCCTTGGAGTGTCGTGGGTTCGATTCCTTCTCGGGGAAGTTTGCTGTTCCTTTGCCAAATACTCTTACACTTGTCTGTGTTTGTCTTGGTAGCTCATTTGGTATAAGACCAATTTCCATGTCATTAGGGTATCGTTGGTTCGATTGCCTTTCGAGGAACTTTTTTTTCGTTTTGTAAACTATCTTTCACTTGTCTGTGAATGTCAGAGTTAACATCTCTGATGATGGTTTATGGATCGAAACATTCATATATCCATCATACAAAAATTCTACGTACTTAACTTTCAGTCAGTTCCAATTAGTTACCGATGATTGTCAATGACAGTGCATTATATGTAAGTGCAAGGTAAATTAGTGTTATTTGTTTTAGTGAAACAAGCTACTGCCACAGTGCCATTCAGGTCTTTCAAAAGTACATTAGTTGTTGGTAGGAGAGGAGAGGAGAGGAGACTATTTTATTGGGGCTCCTATTTATTCAAGAATGATAATTTAATATTTTCGTGTTCAGCAATCACCAATCCACTCCTTCATTCGCCTCTTTGAGCCTCTGGTGATTCGAGCGCTGAAAGAGTACACCATATCAAGTTCGGCTGCTCTCCAGCAGCAAGTTTTGAGTTTGTTGGCACAGTTGGTCCGACTGAGAGTAAACTACTCCTTGCTTGACGCTGACCAGGTATGTGTTCCAATGTTAATTCGTAATTAGTTTTGTCACAATTATCATTATCATCACCATAATCATCAACAGTACACCACTGTTATCTTCACCTCCACAACCATCAATATCATCACACCGTCATTATGAACTCTACTAACGTGACTCTCACCGTCATCATCTCAATCATCAACAGTACACCACTGTTATCTTTACCTCCACAACCATTAACATCATCACACCGTCATTATGAACACTACCAACGTGATTTTTACCGTCATCATAATCGGCATCATGGTCAGCATCACTAGCAGTATTCTTGTTTTCACATTTTTTGCGTTTGTACTCTGCTTAGCCGTTTTCGCAAATGCTTTCTAATAAATTTAACTAGGCTTTTGATTTCTTTTCCAGTAGAAGATTTTTGATTAAGAGTAAGTTTTTTTTTCGAAAAAGTGCTTTTAAAGTTGTAAACCTGCACTGACACGACGAGAAATACAACTCTTGCAGTAGGCTCCACTCACAGTCATAAAATCTCCCTGCCCACCTCTGTTAAAAAGGACCACTATTCTTGTAAATGCTCTTTTTTTGGATAGTAAAATAGCTTTTGTTGAAATAGGTAAGAAATTTAGTTTTTTTATTGTATTCATTTATGGATGTCTTACTAGGCGGCTACTGTACCGTATGTGTGGACTTTATTTAATATATAAATGTATCGTCACAGAACACGTTGGTGTTTACCAGTGGCACTAATTTATCTTCACTATCAACTGTAATCTCCGTACTCCTTTTCTAGGTCTTCATATCATTTGTTAAGAGGCAGTTTGAATTTATTGATGCTGGACAAGTACAGTAAGTTTGCAGTTATATCGTTTGTGCTATAGGTAGATACTAAAGCTATGTGCCCTTGGTTTTAAATGAGTTGTTTCTCGCAATTTTATTTGCTTTTTAAAAAGTAAAAAGTAGTACCTATAGACCCTATTCGAAATGGTGACTATTTTAATATTCTTTTGTCTGTAAGTTCTTTGGTCATAAAGTCAAAAAAATATATCAACGTGAACGAGGCTAGTTGGGCTAATTTAATTACAGACAAAAAAATATTAAAGTAGCCGCAGTTTTTGAATGAGTCTGTTCAAACGGGGTTTCAGAAGCCAGAAAGGAAAGTCCGATCGCTTCTAGTTTCTGTTATTTGCACAAAGTCCATTAGTATTAGTTGAAGTTACAAATGTTACATTTCATCTGAATGTTGAAGTCATTGTGGCGACTTTAGTTTACCTGGATATCCAAGTGTCTTAGGAAAGTCACCCTGATATGATGGAAACCATCTTATCACCAGTATTTTGTTTATAATTTGGCAGAGATTGCAAGACGTTCCTCCCACATGTTTTCCAGTTTCTAGTTCTGCTGTCTTACGAGTGTTTCCAGCAGAAATCCAATCAGGCCAAAGCTATTGTGGGAATGCCAAAGATTATTCAGATGTGCGACGGTATAATGGCAAGTGGACAGGCTCCAGTTACACATGGTATTTCTTATCGTTATATGCTTTCTTCTTTTTTGGAGTGGGGGAGGGGGCTTAACATTTCTTTGTTAATACAACGCCTGCATAAATGTAAAATCTATGTTTTTATTTCCTACCTGTATATTTTCTGTTTTGATTGAAATACTTTGATTGAACCAAATGTTCGTTATTCCATCACTAGTACTTTTCAAGTTTTACTTTTTTAAATAGATGTAAGATTGTCTTTCTAGTTTTAAAGGTTTCGGTTTACAGTCTTTTTGTTGTTTTCAAGTTACAACGAAAATGAGTTTTGGACGAAACTGCCCCATATATCCTGCAGTTTCTATTTTGATCATGTAAATTATATCAAACTTGCTCGATATTTCTGCAACTTTTCAATTTTTATGTTTTTGAAATGGAAATACGACTGTCTTTCTAGTTTTAGAAACCTCAGCCTAAAATCTTTTATTGTTTTCAAGTTATAGCGAAAATGAGTTTTGGTCGAAATTACACCAGTTGTTAATAAACCAAAAGACTTTTTCAAAAGTGTAGAATGAATCTGACACCGTCTGGCAGTTTCGAGGGAAAAAGAAAGAAACAGTAAGTTGTAACTTTCCTCTGGGACTTTCAACTTGGCTAAGGTAATCATTGTAATCGCAGATGAAATGGAGCTCTAGTGTGGGCAAATTAAGTCACAGGTTGAAAGAAAAACAAAACGCAGCCCTCCGAACTGGTTGAAAATTCTCTTAGGCTGAGAGTTTTTATACTACTGAAATAGAGCTTTAACCCACCTGTAAAGGGCTATTTTTGGCTGAATCATTGGAATACTATCTCTCTTTCAACAGTTCTTTTGTGTTTTTTCAAGAATGATTTAAAAAAAGAAACATCTTAATCCACCAAAAGGTTCTTTGAGCAATCACGTTTCTAGTTTATGTGTTAATTATTTATTATTAAACTCAAACGAATTTACTAAGTTTTGTTGCACCCAGAACAGAAACCGAAATGTAGTTCATTACGTAACCCAATTACCGCCTACAACAAATCATCCTTACCATTAGTCTGTCGAAGATCGTAGATTTTTATCTCAATTGTTCATCTTTATAGAAATGTATCTTGTAACTTAGCTTGGAGAATGCGCAGTTGCAATGGAAGCGTTTAGTCTTCTTGTTAGATACCGTTTTAACGTGACAAGGTTTTCATTCATCAGCCTGACACTGAATCAATGTCAACAAACACCATTTTCCATTTGTCCACTATTTCTCACACAGCAATCCCAGCCTTGCAGCCAATAGTACATGACTTGTTTGATGTCAGGGGCCCTGGAAAAAGTGATGCGGCTAAGGAGTTAGAGACTCAGAGGGAGGTTGTTGTGTCTATGTTGCTACGACTGGTCCAGTACCCTCAGGTATTAACACTCATCCCCCTCTCCCCCCTTCCCCTTCACCCGCCCTCCTCCACTTTCGCTATGTATCATTTACACGACTAGTGACTCAGAGGGAGGTTGTTGTGTCTATGTTGCTGCGACTAGTCCAGTACCCTCAGGTATTGACACTCATCCCCCCTCAGCCCCCCTCCTCCTCTTTCGCCATGTATCTTTT
>JAOBYE010016458.1:3459-16343 GCA_025403585.1 Parazoanthus swiftii | reverse complement strand
AATACTCGGTTTGGGGGCTAATCATGTTGATATGAGCTTTGGGGGAAAATGACTTTTTTATGTTCAAGGAGGACAAAAAGTTTCACAATAAAAGATTCGCGCGTTTCTTTGTTTCGATACTTGGGGCATATTTGGGTTTCCTTTCGCATACAGCTGCTGTGTTCTTTTCATATCGTTAGCTTGCTAAAGAAACCATGACCACATGGTACTTGTTTGTGGTATGTTGCCGAAGATATCCATCACCTTCTTGAAGTAACATTAACAACATCGACTTATCTCGATAAACTCACTCGTAGCACGAACCGAAATTTAAACTGCAAATAGACTTCCAGACCTCTTCCTTAAGCTTTCAGTAACTTTTGTCAAACGCCAAAGAGTCTGTCTGGTTATATAGACCTAATTTTGGATGTTGTTTTCCTGTAAATCAGTAACGTGATGCAGTCATAACTGCAGCAGCTCTCGTGCGATCAATATCTGAATTTGGTAATGCAAATACTGGTGGACTTTGAGTGTTTTCTTGTCAGGTTTCAATGACTTGTTTCCTTTTTGGATTAAGGGCATGCTGATCAATGAATTCAAGATCTTCGATAGTGGTAAAGTGTTTCACGTTGGCCCAATATCAAGGTGACATGAGGCACAGTGTAATTTAGCGGGCTTTTCGCGCGCGGTTCCTTTGTTTGTTTGAAAACAAGATGGTTCAGTGGTTTCGAATGACCAACTGTTGTAGCGCGAATGAATCAATCAATCGATAGTTGAAGAGAAGGTATCACATGCTCGGGGGCGTGCACAGACATATGCCCGCTCCTGGCGGTCGTGGTAGGTGGGCTAGTTTTAGCTGCGCAAAATTTAAAAGCCAAACAACTTTTTACACTTTGCTGAGTTTTTCCCTGTCGTCATTTTAAAATCGCACTCCCAACCGTGCATGGTGTTTTCCTTAGGTTTTATAAAGATATGTTGGCGTCAAACAGCCAGATAGCGTCTTCTTTCTTTACTTCATGGCACGCGCCTTGATATTGTTTTCTTTTAAAAAGCGATCATTACAATTTCGGAGCCGACCTTTACATTTATAGCCTGGTTTAACATGTTTACAAAATCATGGTAAAATGTTGGCTTGCCGCTTCAAGCGATTCAAGTGCGTCATTTTGAAGGTGTTTTAACAATAATTGCGTTTTTTGGACAGTGTGAAGTCAGTATAACAGCTCGAATTTACAGGTGAAAACTGAACGATAATGATTGAGGTGGTTGACTAAAAGCCGTTTCCCATTTTTATTCCTTGTGTTTTGGGATGTTAATGGCCAGTGATTTTGTGTTTTCCAAGCCTTGTAATAAAAAAAATTGGCAGTGCATTTCATAAATTTATCCGAAGGCTTATTAAAATACGGCTCAAAAAGTGCATAAGTCCAGTTCGCAAGGACAACAGACTTCTTTCCCATGCAGATTAACTTAAAACGCTGAGTGCCGTGGCGAAAGTTGTGAAAGATTTCATCTTTTTCAGATTTGCGAAGTGATTGCGAAAAGTCTCACTTCGCAAAGCTGGAAATAATTTTGTTGCAAACGTGTTTACACTGGCCCTCCATGGCAGTGAGAGCAACCAATCAAGATCATTTAATCGAGGCGATAAATGTTTGCCCTTGGGTATACGGTATCACATTGCGTCACTAATTAAACTACGCATGCCCATTAGTATTCACCGCACCCCCGACAAAAGCTTACATCTGTCTTTACCATTTCTCACATTGAGTTGGACTCGGTGAACGATGATCGATTTGCAGAGGCTGTGATAGAGCGAAACCAACTTACATGTTGCACCAATCGAATCAGGCACATTGCCGAATTCTGAAACCTTGGCTCATTTCTAGATAGTGTTGGCAATGGCTTTTCGGCTTTGTGTTAAATGCCTGTTTTGGGGAGCCTTATTCCAAGTCATTCATGTGCAGGTCAGAACTTGTGCGCAGCCTTGGGGGTGAAAAATGGTGCTTTGGTCATGTGTAACGCTCTCATTTACCCTCCCCTCCACTTGTTCCAGACCGCTGAAACATGTTATCGTGTCTTTTTTCCCTGTTTAGACCGTCCTCGGCGCGGGCGCATTCGAAATCGAGTTGGTTTCGATTCAGAACATCGACGGAGAGAAATCGGATGGCAGTTGTTGTGATGGGAGCCGTACAATATATGCAGGACAGCCGCGATGCAGCGATACATGTGACACATATTTCAAGATATGTCTGAAGCAATACCTTCAAGTTATGTCATCTACCGGTCCCTGTCGCTTCGGCGAAGCCACTACTCCACTGCTTGGTGCGAATTCATTCACAGTAACCAACATGACATCAGCGAATGGCTTTCACAATCCAATATCTCTACGATTTACTTTTTCTTGGCTGGTAAGTCGATTTTTTCCCTGTTTGCTATGATGTGTATTTTTAGATCAGAGAAGTTAGTGGCGTGGGTTTATGGTAGAGTCCCGTTATAGCAATCTGTACTGAAATCCTTGATAATAATATATAGATTAAATTTATGCGGACGGTTCACGCAGATGGTTGTATTTTTCAATAATAAAATTTTAATGCAAGCTCCGCTATCAGCTGTTTATAACCTTTGAGGAAATCGCAGAAAGGACAAAAAAATGGATATGGAACGACTTTATTTAGACGGATGTAACATTTAAAAATTTAAGGCTTGAGCGACTCTCCGCTTTTGGCGCTTTGCAGTTTTGCACGAAAGCGACTTGTAGGATTTTTCTATTTCGGAAATTAAATTATCTTATGGCTCTTAAAACTCTCTGACGAGAGCACGTTCATTTTAGCGAAACGACAACAACGTCGAAAGGTGAAATATGACAACAAATACACCTGCGATTATTTAAACAAGACTTGCTTCGGTCAAAACCAGCGTTCACCTTCGGTTTGTGGATTGTCGATGCAGCCATAGATTCGCAATCATTGTTTATCATAATAGTAAAAGTTGAGCCACGTGTCTTTCGATTGACAGTCTTTTGTGTGACTATATGTTAATTAATTGCAGTTACGATGCGTATTTGCAACACAATGATTTTCACTGACTGGAAAATCAAAGGCTTCCACCTAAACCGCATGGTCAATCCGATCCTCTCTCTTTTCCCGTGTACACCTGTGTTAGGCACTTCTGAAGTGTTGTAAACCATTTGGGGAGAGACGCTTCGTCGCGATTACAATCTAACAACGGGCGCTATGATTGATCGACTTTTTCAAAATGACAAAATTGAAGTCCATTCCGGGGTGAATCGCAAAATTTTTTGTGTTTGCCTTCCACGTTAGCGACCATAACTCGGGGCAAAAATGTTGTAGTGACTTGGTTGTATCTGGGAATACTGAGGTATCTTTCAATTAGAATTTGAAAATGAAAGCGAGATTCTCCGAAGTAAGTTATGGTTTCCTGGGTAATTATAACATCCGAACTTCGTGCAACAGTTTGATTTAGTTCTTTCCATCATCATAGAATCAATTAAGACGTTGTTTTCGTTACGAGTTCTGTTTGCTAATTTCGGAGGAATCAATTTCACCGAATCAGACTGAAATTTACAATGTCTCCGTGGTGCAACTAATACCGTCATATTTTTATTATTAGTCATTCTGTTTCTTCCATCTATTTAATATCAAATCAAATACTAAGCGAGACATTATTCGAGAACTGATTCAATATTTTTTCATGTCACAAAAGATAGAAAAAAATACCTATGAATTGGATCTTGAATTAAATCTTGTCGTCTTTTTCACTGCTTGTGTTGTATGAAACGTCATATATATATAAAAAAAAATAATCAAAATTTGAATAAAAGTTTTTTTGTTTGTTTCACAGTTTATTTCTCTTACTTTCAAGGCAAACATCTTTGTCACTGAAGAGCAAACCTTAATGTAAGAATTAATTTGCAGCAACAAACTCCTTTATAGAAAATTTCCTAGAAATGATTTTTTTTAATGTTAGTCTGCCCCCAGGAGGTGAGCGGCGAAATTAATCCATGTTTTATCTTTTTATTCAGTGTTGTGTCTAATGTCTTTTAAGGTCTTATCAGCTAAAATCTTACTTTTAGATGCATGCAAATGACAAATTTGAAATTGTGTTTCATTAGAGTAAATATTTTCTCACAAGCTTGCTCACTCAAATCATACCCCCCAAGAGAACTTTTTCTTCGGATTCTGAAAGTCTTAATAACATTTTGCTTTGTTTTGGGAGCTTATACATTGAGATTTATCTTTTCCATAGCTGTATACATTTTGATCTTTGAGATTATTCTGATGAGAGCTTGATGATCTGAATTTGAATTCAGCTATTAAAACTATGGCTTCCTCCTTGCCAATCAGTCAAAGGTTTTGCAGAATATGAATATAGTCACATTTCATTATTAATGCTATTTTAGTTTTGCACAGCTAGGAAAAGGTCCAGATGTAATTCAGACCTGATTGTTGTTTAAGATCAAAATAAACTAGATCCAACAGTAATATGCCCTCAACCCAGCAGGTGCAATGAGTTTCATCGTTTTGTTTTGCTTGCCAACATGTTTACATTCTTTTTTACAAACTTTGGTAACGTAAGAGGAAGTTCAACATGATGCATTCACAGCATAGATTCTGTGTAGTCCATCAGACTCAGTCAATAAAACTGTATAGATTTTTCCAGAAAAAAAAGAATTTAATAAGATAATTATTATGATACCTGTGAAGTGAAACTGGAATATAAATTAGTGCCCTGGTGTTAATGAATGTGAGACTCCTCTGTAGCAGATGAAAAACCTAATTTTCACACTATGAAATGCTAAATATTTTAGTTTTGTATGGCACCGTGCTTCCACAAACTACTTAAAGCCAGGTATAACTTCATTGTTCTATACTCCAACTTGTTATTTTTGAGTTCTCATTAACAAATGATGTTCTTTTTCAATATAGTTAGAATGAACCATGTTTTTGTATGTTTATTTCTCTGTGGCATTATTTGCTTATATCATTAACAAAAAATATCGGGAGTTTGATTTAAAAGAGGATGTGATAAGATATTAGTAATTTTGTTTGAATTACTTGGAAATTTTATGTTATCATGTTTGTTGGTGTGAGGAATAAAAGCTTATACAAATTGATTTTGGGGTTCCATTTAATTAAAAGCTGAGTATGAAGACTTTTTTTAGTAAATACTAAATATTTAACGATAATGAGCAAGAGTTCTTGTTGTAATATTTTTTACTAGTTTTGATGATAAATCTAGAAGAATGCTTAAATTTCACATAAATGTTTCTCCATTTCCTTTTTTGTGGTATAGACTGTTTCTAGTGAAATAAAACTCTGTGCAACATTGTTTTGAATTCCTAATTGCCAGGCTATTTCTTGTCCAATAAGTACCCTATCAAGCCTAGTAGCAATAAATATAATCTGTGGTTTTGAATATATTTCTAATATGCAGAAAACTGAAGATAATACTTCTGTATTATAGACAGGAATCTAATCTTTTAGCAAAGTCATTGCATTAATGTGTTGCAGAATATATTGTATATGTTACAGTTCTTGGATAAAACCTTTTTTAAATGTCTGAATGGCATATTGAAATTGAAAACTGAAATTTATGTTACTATATTTCAGGTTGCTTGTGGCTGTCTGATTCATACGATTCAGTAACTTTGTATGGTGTTGATTGAAAGCAAGTGTTATTGTTGTGATCAAATAACCTAATATGAAATCCAAGTTCTTTATGAAACAAAATAAAGAAACTGATGCATGATTATTAACTGAAACGACAATTATTCAATTAATTCTAAATGCCAATATATTTTTAGTGTTTGATTTTTTTTGTATACAAGAGTTTCTTACAAGCTCAATGAAAAGCTTTTGGCTTTTTAAATTGTATTATAACTAACAAATTTTATTGTTCATTGTAGACAACGTACTTGTTGATTTTGGAAGCATGGGATTCTGACTCACAAGGTTAGTAATAATTAAATCTATATACTTCTTTATTTTAGAGCTATTGTCTCATTGCAAAAAGTGTGTTAAAATCAAGTTATATACAGTTACTCAATAGGAAGTTGTTCTGTCTTCTTTTTAGATACCAGTGAATTAATTGACAGAACAATGCATCAAGGTACCATTCTACCAAATAAGACGTGGGAGACTCGAACTTACAACGGCCCAACGGCAACCATGGTTTACAAGATTCGTGTTGTTTGCGATCAGTATTATTATGGGAGTACATGCACAAAACTTTGCCAACCAAGAGATGACAGGTTTGGACACTACACTTGTGATGAGCATGGAAATAAACATTGTATGACTGGATGGCGAGGGCAGCATTGTGATATACGTAAGTTTGACCTTTGTATCAGTTGTGCTCATAACATGTCAAAATAAATGCAGGGTGCAAACTGAGGGACTAAGAATTAAGAAAAGCAGAGCAAAACTTTAGGTTTGTAGGCCAAAAGCTAAGCAACCTACATACATCAAATAGGAAATTTTATGGAAAGCAAAATTAAAATATGTAGGCCAGACAAAATCCTTGATTCGCATCCTGATATTTTCTCTTTAATTTAATCAGATTGCCACCACTTTAGAAGCAGTAGAATTGTGTAAAGCACAACACTCTAGTAGATAGTTATGTAGCCATTTCTAGAACTGAAATTGATCTAAATACTTCAAAATATAAAAAAAATACTTAGCCACTACTCTTCACATCTCATGATAATTAATGTCCCTATTTCTTGTTTTTGTTTCAGCAATCTGCAGGACAGGCTGTGATGCCGTTAATGGATACTGTGGATCACCAGGTCAATGCATGTAAGTTGTCTCCTGGAAATGTTCTGCTTAAATTCTCAGCTTGCAGTAAGTAAGTTGGAAAATTCCAGTTTAAGTACTTGAAACCTTCATATGGTTTCTAGTATTAATCTTTGTTTTTACATTGCTCTTTTGATCACCAGTTGTCAGCAGGGGTGGCAAGGGCCACTGTGTGACCAATGTATGACGTATCCTGGATGTACCCATGGCACCTGTACGCATCCCTGGCAGTGCAACTGTATCACCAATTGGGGAGGACTTTTGTGTGATCAAGGTACTTGTCTGAAAATTGGCTCAAATTAAAATGGCAATGTATACACAGACATTCTTTTTTGTATAAGAACATTTGCTAAACTGTTATTTAATTATTTTTACTGGTCGTCTTATTGAGACAGACAGAAAGTCAGTGTATATCAAGGTCAGTATAATCATATGTACCAGTGGACTGGGAAATCAAAAAAAGAAGAACAGATAAGTTGATCATAGATTGAATATGAACTTCGAGAAAAAGAATAAATTTATTTAATTAATATTTTATATAGTGCACAAAAATGAAGCCTGTTATTTTTGTTTCTACAGATCTCAATTCCTGTAGGAGCCTCCCTTGTCAGAATGGTGGAACTTGCTACAACACAGGAATGGACAAGTATAAGTGTGAATGCCCTCCAGGATACACAGGAAAAAACTGTGAAAATGGTACATTGCTTTGATAAGTGGAAGTATATATTTTATTGAAGTATGTCAGTTTTTTCTTGACTTGAAAGTCAGATTTAAACCTCACAGTGAGTTTTGTTTCATTATCCCAGAGATTGATGTATGTCTTTCACACCCTTGTCAACACAATGGGACGTGTACATCCAGCGGCAGCACATTCCAGTGTGCCTGTGCACCAGGTTGGGAGGGAAGGTTTTGCCAGAAAGGTTAGTACTTTGATATTTACCTGGATGTGTCTCAAGATGAAGGATTGTATTAAAGCACACTTGTCAAGTTCGAAATGTGCTCTGTGCTGATTTCAACCAAGGGAATCTTTGGGAGAGGGGGGCATTTGGTAAAAAAAACAATATACAAGCCCTAGCATTGTCTGCAACAGCTAGTGGATGAAATGCCAAGCAGCATCTGGTAGCCATCATTAGATGCTTAAGTACTGATAGGTTGTTGGTAAAGGATTGTTTTGTTCCCTGTAGTTTATAGTTGTTCAACTGTTGTGTTTGCCTATTTGCAGATAAAGATGATTGTCAAAGTCAGCCTTGTCAACATGGAGGTACATGTGTGGATAGCAGAAATGGTTTTCAGTGTCGCTGTGCCCCTGGATGGTCGGGTCACCAGTGTCAAACCAGTAAGTTGTCTTTCTTTTTATTATGTTTTAAAACACAATGATTTAGTGTAGTGCACATAGATTGATGTGTTTTTTTTGGATGGAAATATCTTTGAAGGTTTTTGTACTCAGTGTTTTCTTTTGCCTATTTTAACAGACATCAATGAGTGTGCCACCAGCCCTTGTGTGAACGAAATGAAGTGCATTGACCTTGTTAACGACTTTGCCTGTGAATGTCAGCCAGGATGGAGAGGGAAAAAATGTGATGAGAGTAAGTACTTGTAAAATGGTAGTTATTTGACATATTTTTAGAATTTAACAGTTGGAGACACAAACATTACAAGTAAATTGCAACTGTATTTTATAGAGACCAGAAAATCAACTTATAACTTTACAAACTTTATAAAGCTCTTTGCAGTATACCAGTTGTATCAAGTTGTCTTTTCTTAGTTAAGAGGCAAAACATGTTTACCCCCAAAATTTTAAAGATTGAGAAGTACTTTTTGTTTGGTATAATGACTTTGCATATATCAACAACTAAAATGTGTCTCTAACAGCTCTCTAATTTTGACACAGATATAAATAATTGTGCTGGTCAATGCAAGAATGGGGGAACCTGCGAGGATTTGGTCAATGACTACAAGTGTAGATGCCCAAATGGATACACTGGTAAAAACTGTGAAGTGAACATAAACAACTGCCAGAGTGACCCATGCCTCAATGGCGGAGTATGTGTGGATGGTATTCAAAGTTTCAGCTGTGTTTGTGCTGCTGGCTATGAGGGTCAACGCTGCCAAACAGAAACAGACGAATGTAGCCCTAACCCTTGTGTGCATGGAACTTGCACAGATTTGGATAATGACTACAGTTGTTCCTGCAGTGCTGGTTATGTGGGAAGAAACTGTTCCGTATTATCTAGTGCTGGTGGCAATGTTTGCACTCCAAATCACTGCAGACATGGTGCGACATGCATTCAGCTTGCTGGAGGCAACAGCCAGTGCCAATGCGCAGCTGGGTACACTGGTGCATTTTGCAACACTGATATAAACGAGTGTCTTTCATCACCATGTCAAAATGGAGGCTCGTGTGTTGATCTTGTGAATGGATACAAATGTGTGTGTAGTACTGGATTTGAGGGCTCGAAGTGTCAGATCAATAAAGACGATTGTGCTTCATCACCTTGTCATGGATCAGCAACTTGTGTGGACAAAGTGAACGGCTACGAGTGTAAATGTGCAGCAGGGTACACTGGGGTGAATTGTGACTTTGATATTGACGACTGTGGCCCAGTCGACCCTTGCAGGAATGGTGGAACATGTATTGATAGGCACAATGGTTACCAGTGTTCTTGCAGGTATGTCATTTACATTTAAGTCTAGTTTGCTGCCTCACTAGCACAGTGAGAATCATTTAGTGGTGTGATATCGGTCAAGAATGACGATAGGGTGACAGTGATGTTGATCGATGTCACACTAATGGTAACTGACAATTTCATAATGATCAAGTCTCAAATCTCTCCTAGGTTGTTTTAGTGTGACGAACATATTTTATCTTATATTGTATTGTATTTATCTCTCTTCCAGGCCAGAGTTTACTGGACAACAGTGTGAGACACCAACCAACAAGTGCCAAATCAACCCATGCCATAACAACGGAACTTGCATTCAGGGCTTGGGTACATTTTCTTGCAGCTGCCAGTTGGGTTTCACTGGACAGAAATGTGAGACCGAGATTGATGAGTGCAAGTCAGACCCTTGTCTAAATGGAGCAACTTGCCTGGATCGTGTTAATGGCTATTCTTGTTATTGTGCTGTGGGCTACACTGGTCGTTCATGTGAAACAAGGATCAATCACTGTGCAAGCTTCAACTGTGCGAATGGAGGTACATGTTCAAATGGTGTTGCTGAGGCCACTTGCATCTGTGCTCCTGGATTTCGAGGAAGACATTGTCAGATCAATAATGATGAATGTCAGTCGAACCCTTGTCGTAATGGAGGCACCTGTATTGACCAGATCAACAAGTTTCACTGCGCTTGCCCTTCAGGAACCAGGGGTGAGCGGTGCGAACAATGTAAGTTCTAACCTCCAATGATGTTTTATGTAGTTCTTAAGATTCTTGGATTTCAATCAGTCTGGAGATTCAGAAGACAAAAACGTTGGAACCACGTTGGTTGAGCATAAAATAGAAGTTAACAGGGACACCTTTAAGTTCAACCAACATGGCTGTTGATGAGCTCACATGTAACTGAACAATTAACTTGTCGAAAACCTTTAATATAGGCTTGCCCTGTAGAGTAAGAGTGCTTGATGTTAAATGTGTTCATAATTCAAAATTGGGAATTTCCTTTTAATAATATTTCTCAAGCAGGTAGGAGGAGGGTTAATAACGACAAAGCTCAACTGTTCTGTTCTTTTTACTGTGTTTTAGTGCTTGATCCTTGCGTGGCTGCAGTGCCAGTCAATGGTACAACCCAACTGGTACCCACAGGGGTGTGTGGTGCCCATGGCACATGTCGGGCGCTTCTGACTGGAGGTTTTGAGTGTGACTGTAATCCAGGATACACTGGAAATCACTGCCATGAAAGTAAGTTGGTTTCGTTTCGTTTCGTTTCTCAGGATTCAATCCCGATTCAGTACAAGTAGTTGTTATCGGTTCTTCATAAAGATATTGTCTTAGCTGTAGGGAGTTGTCAGCTAGCTCCCTCCGTAATTCAATTATTATTATTTTTTTATTTTTATGTAACTTGCATGCAAAACTTATGAAAGCTATACTAATATAGTTCAAAGGGACTCAATGTGGAGGTGCAAGTGTGTGTTATCTGTCGTGTTGAAATTGTCGATTTCACTCTTCCTTGTTGTCGAGTTGTTTTCTTACCAGTGCTTTCTCATGCTAAACCCTCTAGCTCTGTTTAAACTTGCAGACATCAATGACTGTGTAAACCATAGATGTCAGAATGGTGGCAAATGTAAGGATGGGATCAACTCCTATCAGTGCATCTGTACAACTGGATGGGAAGGACGCTACTGCTCAAAAAGTGAGTATTTAGTTCGAAGTATCTGCATAATTATACACACCGGCAGCGTCGCAAGTTTGTGCCTGCTTAGCAACTTTTTTTTTCTATCTTGTTAGATCGAAGCGAAAAGTGTTCAAAGACTTTATTAAGGTGACAGTTGTCTCAACAGATTATTTTAGGAGCCGACTTTAGAAGCTCTTTAACAAAAGCAAGAAAATAGTTAAATGGTTTCGTCTTTACTTTCAGATATTGACGACTGTGCAAGCAGTCCCTGTCGGAATAACGGCACTTGCAAAGATGATCTTGGTGATTTTGTCTGCTCTTGTCCCCCACGTTACAAAGGCAAGACTTGTGCTTCAAGTAAGTTACTTTCTTTGATTGTGTATTTTTTGTTGCGTCGGCATTTTGCCATAAATCGTTGTGTCTGTCAGAATTAAATTCTCGTACCACTCCAAGCTACTATTTTTTTGTCAGTGCTTAGCGCTAGCCGTTCTCCTAAGGACTCAAAAGTGTTGAAATTTCTTTTAGATTCGTGGGATGGAATTGAAGTGCGATTAGAATATGTTTAGTTTTGTAAGATCTTTAACATCTCGTCTTGTTTGTTTTGTAGCAACGAGTCACTGCGAGCGTAATCCGTGTTCGAATGGGGGAACCTGCAAGGAATCGAGGAACACCTTCCAGTGTATTTGTCCGACTGGATACAGAGGAAGAACCTGTCAACTGGGTAAGTTTGGTCACCTTGTTTGGGAGAAGTTCTTTTTTGAAATTGGGCCATTCGTACGCGGTTATTTGTTTGATCGGTTTATTGTTGATTCAGATAGTGAATGCTTGATTTAGAAGCAATGACTCGCCGAGTTTCGGTAGTTTTATTGAGACAAGACTGTATGAATTCAAAATTAATTTAATTTCTTTGAACTGAAATTCAACAAGTGTTTGCATATCAAAACTGTTATTGCCGACACAAAATAGCTTTGCAAACAGCTTTACAAAACCAGATCTTCAAAGAATATCTCAGTCATAAAATTTGGTTAACTAAACCGAACATACAAACCGGGTTCTTAGTTATCAGAAAGCTAAGTATGTTGAAAACATGTTTCACTTTGAGAATGTCCAAAATCCCTCATGGTTCCTTGAGGTAAGATTTGTAATTTTGATAAAAACTATTGTGTTGCAAATGTACACCTGTTGTTTTTCACCGAATGTTTTTGCAATGAATAAATTGAGTTTTTGTAGTTTCAAATAAACAACCTTAGCAATTTGCAAAGGCCAAAAATTTCCAATATCATTTTGGACCCAGATTAAGAAAACGCCATTGTTCCTAGCCGTGAGCCCTTTGTTGTCGAATGTTTCGCCATTTCATTAGCACGTGCTTCCAACTTATTTTTTCATTTAAAAATGCTGCTTTGTAGTTGTTTTCGAGATCTTTGTGCTGAATTGAAGCGGCAAGAACTGTAAGGAAGGAAAGCGAAGATCATATTTAGCGAGTTAAGATGTAAAGCCGTCACGTTAAAGTCGGAAAGAAGCGTTTTTAGATTTTCACTTGCTAGTGAACATTTGCAGGTGTTCATGCAAAAACATAAAGTTCGCTTTTGATTCCCAGAAGAACAAATATCTATTACAGGTCTTGGATTGTAACGAAGGCAAACATGTACGAATAGAATAAACTTGTTTAATTGCTTCGGCAATACGCGCTTTGTCAGTCGCCGCGGTTCCCACCAGTTCGTTTTGTTAATATCTGAAATTTCGGTATTAGAGCTCTTTATTTTT
>JAOBYE010016347.1:8267-23414 GCA_025403585.1 Parazoanthus swiftii | reverse complement strand
ACTACTACTACTACTACTACTACTACTACTACTACTACTACTATACTACTACTACTACTACTACTACTACTACTACTTCTACTACTACTACTACTACTACTACTTCTACTACTACTATACTACTACTACTACTACTACTATATACTACTATATACTACTACTGTTACTACCATTATTATTATTATTTTTATTATTACTAATAAAATATACTCCATATTTGTTATTACTGAGAGTGTCTCAGCAGAATGTTCACCATGGATTTTCAAGTTGTGCGGTCCAATATTCCTGAGTATTCTTAAATTTCCTTTCATTCCGGAAACCTAGACCAACACATCAGGATGCACCATGGAGTACTTCTATTTAGTAATATATTGTTGCAGCTCTTGTTGGACAACTCTGAAACAGTGCTGCTTTCTCTTTCCTCGATGCTGTACAGTGTGTTAATTTAATTAAAAACAAGTTAACTAAGTAATCATAAAAACTTCAGAAAATAATCGAGCATCCATGAACAAGGAGGGCTAGGTGGGGGATATTTTCTAGCTGTAGAAAGTTTATATCACAGTTACTGAACCTGTCCTTGCGAGGAGAAAGGAGATACACCGAATGCAAGAATATAACATCGATGCAACACATTTGTTAAAAGGCAAAATAAAATATGTATTTCAAATGTTATGAATGGTAATTTAATTATTTAAATGTTTATGGTATGATGCAAGACAAAACAAAAAGGAAACTGCAAGGTCAAAAACTTGTCAGCATTTTTCTTGTTTCAACTCTATGCATAGAGCCACCACTTTCAAGATCGATTACATCACCGCATCAATTGACGTCTTATACTGTCACCGTCAAATTTTGGTTCACTTTGTGACCAAAACTTTAAAAATACAGTGTCACATTGTTATAACAAATGAAATAGTAGAAAAGTCAATGATTACCTGAATCAACATCGGAACTTGTTTTTACAGGAAACCGTTGAAAATTAATCTGAGAGGGAGTGAAACTTTTAGTTCATTATTCACCATACTAGATTTACTGTTATTAAT
This sequence comes from Parazoanthus swiftii, assembly GCA_025403585.1. Lineage (NCBI taxonomy): Eukaryota > Metazoa > Cnidaria > Anthozoa > Zoantharia > Parazoanthidae > Parazoanthus > Parazoanthus swiftii. The sequence goes on along the minus strand of JAOBYE010016347.1, from coordinate 22,371 downwards.
TACATTGTGCTAGAACTCGCTGCAGTTTGCCGGTGCTCTTTGTACATCGTGCCTCCTTAGATTTGGAATGAAATAATAGGGATCGAGGAAAGAGACGGGTTGATTTCCTTTAGTAAGCTTACTGGGTATGACATGAAAATGAAATCAGCACTACTGAAACAATACTGACACAATACAGGTCCTAAAACTAAACGTTGAAAAGAAACGAGATCAGTTGAAATTTAGAGAAAAATCCCATGCGATTGTATGTACCTCAGTATCATCTAACATAAGTGTCTCCTTTATGTGCTCATTATAGGAGTTTGCTGGGAGGTTGCAGAAAATCGCGCTATGGCAGAAACTTCTGTTACCATCCTCTGCATGCCTCTTGATACTATCCTGCTAGATCATTACGCTGATCCATTTTAGGAATATTTTCGCAACGAAAAGAACTATTGTCGAAGAACTGAAGTTCAAATCAATTTACACCACAAAATGAACGTCAATCGTACACTCCGGCCCTCTTTCTTCATGTTATATAACAACTCCTTTCCTCTTCGAAGGAATAAGCACAAATTTTATGGAAGGCAACAAATTCCAAAACAGTCTATATGTCACATATCCTGCAAGCATTATTTTTAGTGACATTTAATTCTTCCAAGAAGTTCTGCTAGCATCTGTATTCACCAACTTCGATTCAGTTGTTTGAACAAAACTTCATATTAGTACTGTAGTTGGTTGCCAAAGAAAATCTAAATATAAACATTACAGAACTACTGCAGACGTGATCTTGATCATGTGAAGGTGCTTAATAACATTATATAAAGTTTGAAGGATATGAACAGAATAATACTTAACCAATGCAGTTAAAGAGACAATTTATTTGTTTGTAATTTCAATTTATTCACTTTGTCATTAATTACAAAGCGTGGTCTTTGACCGGGCACAATGTATAACTATTTACAAGTTTGTATTGTCAACTGAAATGACTGAATCAGGAAGAGGCACTGTACGTGGATTTGACTGTTGTATCGATATGCGACACCGAATCAGTTGTCTCCTTTCATCGTTACGCAACAATTTTTGTTTACTTTTTTCAAAACTATTTACATATACGAACACAATCAATTTTTAATCTTCTATTTTCAAGGCAGTCTAACTTTTTGAGTGGTTTTTCGAAATGCTTGCCATGCGTTCTTTAATTGCATTATTGGATTGGAGCGAGACAATTAAGACCCTTGCGAAGAGCATAAATACTACTGATTTTATGAGCATATTGTATATCCTGCCAAGTTTGTCGATTTTCATTTAACTACCTGTGTTGCAAACTGCGAGCAATTCTCTTCCTTTACCTCAAAACCGCCCCGCTGTGGCTCGCTCACAGCTTCGCCGCTTGTTCATTTGTTTTCCTCAATTCAAAGGAAAAGGAAGAAACTGTTCGCTGTCAAACTATGTTGTGTATCAGCCAAATTCCCCAAAGGGCAAAACTGTCCTTATTCATATTCCCGGATATTACACATTATCAAAAGAAATACCTAACTTAAATTTGCACAACTGCATGATTTTCGAGGACTTTTCTTGTTCAAATCTGCCGTGGTGTTAAACTGCATGAAAAAATACACACACAACGACGTCACAAGCCGCACATTTTGGGTGGAAAGAACCCCGTACTGAAATAAGTTAAAGCAACGAACAATTAGCGTTCTTGATTTAAAACAGTATTGACATAATATAAAGTTATGATCAAGCACAGTCCGGCGAATTGCATCAAAAATAAAGACAAGTAATTACAGGAATATTTGCAATGAATATTTACAATGGGAGCAGAGAAATATGGGTGCCTGCATCCATATAAAGATTAAGACAAGCTAAGATAAGGTGCACGAAACAATTTCCAAACTTCGTTTTTGAAATGCGAGTTTTGTAGGGATTTGTACACAGTTTTTGTTTGTCTTGAAATCCCGGGCCCGAAGGCAACACTCCATGTCTTTGGATATGTGCTCTAAATATATTATGATTTCAATATGCTTCATCAGAGCTCTTTCATGTGAACGTTCTAGAAAAACTCGTAATCTTTGGTAATAGTATTTCCTCATAAACATCATTTAGCATGCTCAAATGAAAATAGCTATTGTTAAAAAGGCTAATGACACAGGTCAAGTAAAAGAATCTAATTTTCTGATTGCAGTGACCTTTTTCTAGCCACATTGCCATACATATTTTAGCTTTAAAATTATGGACTTTTCATGCCACATGTTGCTCTCAAACCTGGATAACTACATTATTCAAATACGATTTACCTCTAAATATTTTGCCAGGTATTATAAAGAAATCTGGTTTGGTCTACAAGTTAAGTTGCATTATGCGCTTTGTTTAAACCGCTGACACGTTCCAATTTCTAATACAAAAGAAGGTGCTTAGTTCATGTAAGGTACTGATTTATCTGTTGTAGTTTCATGAAACAATGGAAACTCGTAATGGACTGAATGAAACTCTCGCACAGGCGGTTCAAAGCAATTTCATCAAAGCAAACAGTTAACAAACTGAATTACGGATCAGAATGAAACTACAGAAATGTTTAAGCTATCGCTTTCAGACTTTTCACCTTTAACTTACAAGTTATAGTAACCATAACAGAAATTAAAGCAATTCCATCAAAATGCTTTTGAAACTATATAGTTGTCTGCGTGTCAGATTTATCACTTTTGTGGCTACTATTACGTTTCTTCCTTCAGTTAACAAAGTCAAATCACTGCTGTCATTGGTCTCAAACTACTAACAGTTTCCAAAACCTCATAAAATTCATGGAGTATGTACATGTTGCTGTTACTACAGGGAGTGGCAAGGGAGGCCATGCATAAAGAACTTTATTTATTTTAAACAGTCACCTTCATTTTAGATAGCTTTACTTATTACTCCGAAACTTCTGTCGTTCTTTGCCAATCTTTGCCAAGAGTGTCCATATGCTCTCTTGCTTTCATTCTGAGAGAAGCGATGCTTGTACAGCGGTTATCAGGATTAAGGTTACTTTCAATACGCTCGCTGAGTGCAGCCATTGCAGATGTACAACTGGTTGGTACAAAGGCGGCCAAAGGGGCCAGGCTTATGGGGTTGAAGGCTGGATAGTAGCCAAATCCTGTAGGAGTTGGGGGCTCGGACGATGGGTAAAAGGAGTTGATATATGGTGGTGACAAGGGCATCGAGCTCTTCCAGAAATCTGCCAAAACCGGGAAACTTCCCTTGTTGTTACGGGGAACACTTGGCGATGGTAGGTCTTGTAGATTCATCGAAGCCATTTCGATCTTTTCTTGGCGCCTCCATTTTGCCCGTCGGTTTTGAAACCAAACCTGACAAAAATAAAATTAAAAACGGATAAGAATTACTTTTTGTTGATATGCCATTAGTCTGACACGGCGAACGTCGGGGTTGTATAAACTATAAACTATAAAGTATAAAGTATAAAGCTAAATTCTATCAATCCGTAATTAAGTTACGTTCTTTGCTCTTATCACAAGGATTATTAGCTCACATGCATGTCATCACCCTTGGAAGGGTTTTGACTTAAAGAAACAACTAAGACAAGAATTTTCGGCCTTTTATCACTTTTTGAAACACACTCAAGACAATTTTGAAAGAGTTGTATTTTTATAGTTGATGAACATTTAGCAAGCACTATACACAATCTTTAAGAAAACATTCAACATCAGATTAATCGACTGCTTTGGTTTACTTGTTTGGATAAAACCAACTCCTTTTGTCTAATATGGTGTATTTAATCCGTTTTCGGTGAATGGAGAGCCAGACTGAATTTAGTTTATTTGGGGTTTGGTGTCGGTCACATCCGTCTAATAAAGACAGACTGAATAACAGAGAGGAATTGTATTTAAAATCAAGATATCGTCTGCCCAAAATTCCCGCAAAATTAATTATGTTTGCGAAAGATAATGCTAAACACCTGTGAACGATAATAAATTATAGAGTCCTATACTGATAAACCAATTTAATTTCAGTTGCTGCTGTTGAACAGCGAGTTTTTCGTGTTTCTTCTTTGTCGTAATGGGTCGAACAACATTGTTTGTTTAAATGGAGACAAATGATACATTTTGAAGTAACTAAATATACCACAAGCTGCTTGGTAACTTTCAGTAAAAACAAGCTAAGAAACAGCCAGATCAAATATTAGCCGAATCGAATTAAAAATTGAAAACATTGTCTACAACTATATAGAGTTTGTTTGCTCGTTATTGTTTTATCAGAAGAGACTGTCTTCAAATTTGAAGTACAATTATTAATCGAGTTACAATTTTACAGAACCGATCTTTCAAACGTAGACCTATATGCTGGGGTAGTGTTTTCCCTATAAACATCAAGGCAAAACAATTTAAATTGATATAAAAATCGTGTGTAAACGAGCAAATTATGTTCCAATTAACCAACAGCTAAACAACTGACCGCAAGTCAAAGCACAGGATCAGGTGAGATTATGGCATTAGTGCTAATTTGGTGAGTTTTTTTTATGTGTATGGTCGCAATAAATAAAATTGGCGTCGAGTGGAACCAGCCAGTACATTTAAGTGAAGAAACTTAATTCTACCTCGTAAAAAGGGTTGAACGTTGTTTGTCATGGTTTGGGTGAGAAGAGGATATAGGTACAAGGAGGACATTGTTTTGTATTGAAAGCTGAATGTCTATATACTTTGTCACTAACTCCCAGGATAAAATAGGAAATGGGAATACTATGAATTAAAATGCAAACAGTATTAGGAGTGCCTTTGGTAATTATTGCGGATGTGAGATTTAATTGGTTTTCTTTCACGTACTTCTGTCGGGGCTGTTCTTATTTCTCTTTTCTCAAACATCGGTCTGTGTGTTTCACACGAGTTAAGGATGATGATTAAAGGGACATTTTCATTTTATCAGCAGCAAAACACATTAAGTTACGTACATCTTTTTGCCCTGTCTTGATCACTCATGGGCTGTTGTTCACGTGAATTCGTGTTCCTTTTCGGAAGTTAAAATTTGCAATTATCAGGAAAGTTGGGCCCTATTCGAAAAGACTGATTTGTTGAAAGAGTCACGAAGGATAATGATCTATCCATCTAAAACATGTACTTCGATATTGATACAAATTTTTGAATTGGCTTGCTTGTAGCTACGTAACTGAAAATAATTGACGCAAATTGAAAAGAAAATGCTGAGTAATAATTATTCAAAGTTTTGCAACCTAAAACAAACTAATTTGTAATTTACACTCGACATAGCGGAGCCTTGAGAATTTGCACGACATTTTGACTTGAACAAATCCAGCTCACACATTTATATCCGCCATGTTTGTAACAGTACCGACTGATCAACGCGCGTGAGCAATCATTTTTACCATAAACTCGTTAGAAAGAAGCAAAGCGTTTCAACATTACAACAAGGAAAAGTATTGAACCTTAAACGGGTTTGGCCGGCTCAAGTATGCGCCACTTACGATCGATTTGTCCATATACGACCACCGTGAAAGTGGCAGGTGGTTCTTGAATAGTCTTGGAGCTTTGTCTCCGATACAGCTTAAATAAACACCTTCAGATAAACATTTCTTGTTTATGTTAAATTTACCACAAGGAGTCATGGCAGATATTTGGCATTGTTATTATCGAACCTGTGTAACCCTTAATATATTTTGATAGTATTTGCTTTACACTTTGTCAATGTTTGCTTACAAAGACCTTATCTTTTATCACAGCAGGACAAGGGAATTCCGATTAGAGAAATAAACTACCATTTAGCGGAAGAATAGAAGCTAACATAAAGAATGGAGTTAAAATTGAATAATTCGTACCTGAACTCGCACTTCTGGAAGGTCGATTTTCATTGCCAGTTCTTCTCTAGTGTAGACATCGGGGTAGTGCGATTTTTCGAAGGCTCTTTCCAGCTCATGAAGTTGATACGTGGTAAAAGTGGTTCGATTTCTTCGATGTTTTTGCTTCGATCCCCCATCGATTTCTTTATCTGCGTACCACAGGGGATAATTAGCAAAATACACACACACTAATGGACATCGGAGATATACAATATGGAGCTGGCAAAACCAAGAGACGGAGAATACAAACAGTTGTGGAATTCTACACAATTCAAAAACTTACCACTCTCCAGCAAGTCGCTCTCTGAACCATCGTTAGACTCCGAACCAGAATCTGTTGAGCCCGAATATTTCCTCGCCTGTTTTCGTCCCAAAATTGCTTCTATTGAATGCTGGGCTGAAGGCATTTTGCTTTCATATTCGAAGTCTGAAGACTCGATGTCCTCTTTTACCACTACGTTCTTTTTCGTTGAAGAGTTCATTTTCGGAGTGTGTCTGCTCACCGTCAAGAGAACTAAACTATGCTTTGAAGGCACCATCTGACAGTCTATTAACAAAATACTTATTAGTCCGGTAATAACCTATTGACAGCTCTGGGTGGATTAATTATGCTGAACATATCTATATAACCGCCGAGGAGCCAATCATCGATCTAGGAGCAATATTTTGGACATGCTGATATTGTATTGAAATTAGTTTGATTGTTTATAAGGGCTTCACACACTAATTACCCGCTCATGGAAGGCTATCGTTAATGATGCGCACTGAAGGGAAGACAAGCTTCGTATTTAGCTGAAAAGGAAAAGATGACAATGTTGATTGACAGTCAATAAATTACCGCCACTCATACGACAAGGCACTGTTTGTGTATTTGAGTTAATTTGTTTTATCTAGATCTATTTGAATATCCCACCTGTAAAATTAGTGCAAACGTGTATAAAAACACGTACTTTTCATTCTAAGATTTGTCTTTCGGTAAGTGTATCGCAGCAACTAAAAATTACAGTATCAAGAAATACGAAGAAAATTAACAGGCAGTAATAGAGCTTATAAATCAAATGACAAACGGGATTTAGAAGGTGGCAGTAAAAGTTGCTGTCTCTTTCTGTGCGCAAAACGATGCCTCGATTTCTCTACAGAAAAAGTAAAATCACAGCATAATACGAATAAATACACCAGAAATTATACTTAGTCGTTACGGCCGACAATGACATATATTTGCTGACCGAAATTCTACATCACGTTCATGAAACGCGAGTTATTTGGGCATTATTCTTCAAATATAACTCATTAGCCCTTATTAGTTCTGAAAACCAAGTCATTAGTTTTGCATTCAAATAGCATCGAGTTAATCATCGCCTCACTTAAGAAGTTCTTGTTGCTACGACAACTAAGCCTTTGTTTGTACGCACTCCAAAGCGTGCGACACGTGTGGCAAAGTCGTCCTTCTCTCAAAACTAATCATTGCGAACAAAGAAGCAAAAGCCTGTATAATTAACCTGTCAGAACCGTGGCATAGGAAAAGGTTATAAATTTAGCGTGCTTGTAAATTAAAGAGCGAAAATATTTCACTTCGAACTGACACACAGAGAAAAGTCAACATTTGTAGATTTTTTGATAGAAATATGCGCAAATAAACTAATCTCATGTCAGATCATAGATGAAGTTACTGTACAATATCAAACAAACTGCATTTTCCAGTAGATACTCTGCTTAAACAAAACACTTGTTTTCTTTTTGTTATCTTAAAAAACAGAATCTCACCTTTAGGAGTCAAGCAGCAAATTTAAACTAATAAATATGTTCTTAAAGGCAAGTTGCCGCCTTTGTAAATTCCCATTATTGGCATGAGGTCAAGTTAAGAAATATTTGTGAGGTATTAAGCTTGTAACTATAGCATCTGCTAATGGAGTTTCATAGAATTAAAAAAAGTTTAATATATAATACAGTTTTAGTTTGATTTATGTTAATGGAGTTTGGAATTGGGCTCCATTTTCTTGACATAAAGGCTTGGTACATATAAATCGAGAGTATTCGTATCGTTTTGCGCATTGCAGCGTGATTCAAAATTACAAAAAAATTATAAAAAGTTTCTTCTTTAAATCTCTTATCTAGTCTATCATTTTGGAGATTTTGTGTAATTCTCAGACATTGCAAGCAATCTTAAACTGTAATCATTATGTTAGCAAATTACCCTTAATACTAATAAAAAGCTTTACCAAAATAAATATCAAATGGTTGTTAATCTTATGTTATTTAAGTATTTTCGGCATTTAACCTTGAGGTTAGGATTGATTTCAAAGATATATAAAGAGCGGACAAGTTTCAAAGTCGGACCGCTGGAATAATTAGTCGACACGTGTCCTTTTACGTCAACGAGGTTCAGACCAGAATACCGCTTTGAGCTTTGCAAAGAGCGTTATGTTTTATTGAGTCGACACGGCATAAGCGTGCAGTAATCATGACTGTACACAATTCTTTTGTATCATTTCTATTCTAATTTCAATCTAAATTTAGTGCTAGATAATGAACTGTGCGGCGGTGTTCTCACCCCTTGAGTATTAAGTTTAACTGGCCTCGGAGTTGGTACTATTTTGTAGTTTTTCTGTAGTATCTGTGATAACACAACTATAGTGTTATTTGGATACACAAATATAACACGTCGTGGCCCTTGTGGCTTGGATACAAATACTGATGAAACTTCAGATTTTCAAAAGAAAAGTATAGAACTATTAACAGTATTGCTTTATATTTTGGGAATGATATGTTGAAATTGGTTTTAGCAAAACCCGGTTGCTACAATACCAACACTCGCCATAAATCGATATACGGAATTGTTATCTCGCAAACTTACATGTAATTAAAAGCAATATCTACCACAATTTGCCAAATGACATCATAGAAAGCAATTTTAAAAGGGTTCAACATCCCTATATTGTCCTAATAATAGGTAAACCAAAGACTGGACGCGTCACATTTGTCTAAGTTTCAGGCCCGAAGGCAAAATCTCAAATGAAACATCGTATTGAGCCCTTTTAGCTTTTATCTCATGATCATTTTAAGTTGAAGTTAGGATTAATACCATAAAATGAATCTGTAATAGAGCGAAATTTAGAGTCATATCGCGATCGAATAAAGTTCAGTCAATGAAAACGTCTCTGCTGGGGAAATTAACGATCAAAACCAATCACCTTCTTCCTGTGTTTCGCCTACAAACGACGGGTGCTCAGTAACTTAGTTTTAATTGCAGTAATAATATGTGACCGTGAGCAGCATGTTCCTCAACCCTCAGTCTGTTGCTTGAACACATCTCCTTTTAAATCTGAAGCCCAGTGCAACATGTTGATAAAAACAAAACAACGAGCACTTGCATTTATATGCTAGAGAGACAATACATGTATTTTTGAAATTCGATAGATCTTTTTTCATTCGCCTCTTTGGAAGCAAGTCTAATACAATTGGACAGTTTTGAAACTGTCGGCTGAGAGCTATTCTTAGCAGATTGAATTTAAGATACCTAATTGAGAACAATCGTGCACTGAATCTGGAACAGGAAAAGCTTGTTTGTGATTATTATTTACTTTTGTAATTAAGTCAGTTTGGAACTCAAATCCTCACCGAGCTTCCACGATTTAGTTATTTTTTGTATTTACTGATAATTTTGACACTGGTCGACTGCGGTAATCTATTGTCCAAAACTTTGGTTAATGTCTTCAGTTCTCCTCGTAATTCATGGGTTTTAAAAGTAGTACTAATTACAGTTGTGGTGTCCTAACAAGGCAAGACTGTTTAGACTATCGCAAGCAATCAATTATTTAATGTTTTCAGTACCGGAAAGGACAAATGGTTTTCAATGAACTGAAATATGTTCTTGTATGCCTTGCAGTTCTCCCATCCCCAGAATTACGGTATACAATCTCGATTAAATTGTCTGGTGTGCACGTACTTTCGACAAACGTGTGGAAAAACTTATGGAATACCTGGCAATATAGAACATATATTAGTTTTACCGGCGTTGTGAAGATAGTTAACCACTTAAAGAGCAGGAATGATTTTAAACTTGTCAAAATGAATGCCGGATATTGTCGCGAAAGTTTTAATTGCTATCCTGTGGTAGAGCATTTCGGGCTCAGCTGTGTAGTCTGTAGAACAACAGACTGTCCACTCATTATACTGCTTTTGCTGTGGGTAAGGGGGTGGGGGTTATCTGTAATTGACTATTTAGATGTGAACCCGCCCTTAAAGTATGAATCTTGTGGGTACTTTGGTCCGAAATAGGCCATTTAGACTTTTCCGGAAAATCCTGGAAAATGTTATTCAGTTCTTCCGAAGACACTCTATGGGCCATATAGTTTTCGTTTAAAAGGTTGGAAATGTGCATGTTCTAAATAGGGGATGGATTTCTCCAGTTTGGTTTGACAATAGAGTATACAAAACTGTTTTTAACTTATCTGAAGTAAGGTCAGGGTTTAGTTTGAAAGGAATTATTTAAGTTGATCGGCACACACCCACCTAAAACACTGGTTACGTTAGTATCCCCTTCCCCATCGGGTTAGTTGTACTTTGGTCAGGATAGGAGCTAAACACTAAATACAATAAGTTGAAGTGATTAAAACATGCTAGCAAAACGGTTATACTCATTTACAACCGTAAGTTCTAAAGTAAAAGTTAAAGTAAAGTAAAAGTTTTTGTTGTTGCGTCCTTTTTCCTAGGATGTCTCTAAACACACGAAAGAGTATATCAAACTGAGGAAAACAAAAGGCTAAAAGTGTTTAGTTTATTAACAAGTTTGTCACCTCTAGCTCTGTTATAATCACAAACTTCCTGCGGTAAGTGGCTCGGACTAATTAGCTGAGCCCTTTTGTTCTTCCCTTTTATTCAATGCCTCGCGTTGTCCAAACTTGACCATACGTCAAATACGTGCATTATATAATCTTGCACATTTTGGTGAGAGGCCTGGTAGATATCGCATGAAAAGAGTCCACAGCTATTACGAGTATGTATTATTTGCAATGTTGAGCTAATAGATTCTCGTTTACTGCAGCACACTAACTACAAAATTAATGACCAGCAGGCAAAATAGTTGACCAACAAGTTGCGTGCTAACAGGCTACGTGAAATGCCATCATGTGTGAACCAATATGTGGTATGACGTCTTGATGATTGTGCATTATTTTAAGATGAAAAGAAGACCTCTTTAGAATTTATTAATAAAATATTTACCTTAAACAGTCTAAACTTAGCGACTGCGGCCCCTTTCATTCATAACACCATCATTTGTCAAGGTAACTAAGTTTCGATTTGTGCCCGATGCTATTTCTCACTTCCTTCCAGAACACTTGTCATTAATCAGTGGACATAGGTTTCCATGAGTAACATTTGATCGAATGAAGAGGATTTGCATCAAAGAGTCTCACGTATTATCTTAGATTTTCCACTGAATCCCACAAAAGTATGTTTCAATGCCCTTAAGTTCTGTTTTAATCACTATTTTAAAAGTTAAACTCGTTAAAGATGTGCTGGAATGTCGGGTTGGACATTCCAAGAAGACGATTGGTTAACGATGACGATGCAAGTTATGAAGTGTCCTTATCAAGTGGAACCGACAAATCATGGAAGCGCAACGCTCTCCGTGGGTCGAACAGAGTGACCCAATTAAAAGCTATTTATCATTCTTTCTCATTGTTGATAAGTGGGTTCAAGAGAACGCAGTTGAAAGCCGAGGTTCCATTCATGGAAAACGTTTTCTTTAAACAACTTAACGCACGCTAGTCCTTATCTCTTTAGATGAACGTATATCACAAGTGATCATGCAAAAATCACTAATACCTATACAATATCCTAACTGATAAAACCCCCGAACACTTTCAACAGAGAATAATAAAAATAACTTTAACTATTTAAGTATTTTTACAAAAATGTAATTGCATAAATCTTATCTAGCAGGAATGTTTGAGTTGGTTGTTCCTTTGTTTTCAGTCTGGAAATACCGTTACGCTTCTCAAAATGCTCTTGCACTTTTTCATAATCTTTAACTCTGTCTATTTTTACTAAAATCTGAGCAGAATAACGCAAAAAATTACAATGGTTTATTAAGCTGGCTTGTGGTGATATTTTGCAGGCCATTTCAAAAATGCTTTTTAGCCGGTTCGTGTACAGTAGCTGACTAGGTAACAAATTGAGAACATACTGTTTTCTGCGGTGAAAGGTAAAAACTAAACAAGGTTGGGCATTATATAAGATTTAAACAACTTGAGGTGATTTCTGCGGTGCTAACTCTACATTCCTCGAAGAATAACATCCGTTTTATATCTAACCAATTTGCTTTCAATGAGCTGGAACCGTCAATAAATTAAAGCTGCCATTGCATTTGCTGAAGCAAATGTTGTTAAAGTATTTGGTTATAAAAAGAAAAATAAAAACTGCTTGTCTTCACTATTACAAAATAACACTTTTGAAATTACAAGTCATTTTTGTTCTAAGCGAGACGTCGGCCAGGTTTTAATGATACTAATCTGACACCCCAAGTGCTTTGTGATCATTTTACAACACTTGAACTTACAACTCCTAGGACTTTAGAAGAAACGTCAAACTAGATCGCATGGATATGCAGAAACTTTGAAAGAAACTCCAGATAACTGTTTGAAAGGCTCTTTTTAGCCTCAAAATTTGTGAAAATGTTACTTGTATGTAATTTGCACAACGTTTCACGAGAATGTTTTTATGCAACTTTGCAAAATGGAACTATGTCAGTATGTGTTTACCTTCGGTTTTAAAAACATAACGGTTTGGTAAAGAGTTGGATAAAAGGCTATAAAGTAATGTGCATCTCAACTCTCTCGGGTAGAAACTATAGATGTGCTGCAAAGAACAACCTTTTTATAAAAATAAATCTGTTTAGTAACTAATAACTCTGAATGTTTTCATATTTAATTGTGTTTTACCGTAGTTACTGTTAAAATTTTCAGTACTATTATTATTATTATTATTATTATTATTATTATTAATATTATTATTATTATTGTTGTTATTAATAATATTATTTTTATTATCATTACAGATACTACATGTCGATCCTCAACCTCTAGTACACTACTGCTTCATAAGAAATCTTTTTGCTAGAGCAAAGGCTGAAGTTAAAAGCAGCCATTGTTTAAGAATGTGCTTACAGCATACACTATTTTTATAAGAACATTCTTTATCAAACTGTCGAGGCTAGGAAATGCCAAAACTTAAGAAAATGTTAACATAATTCAAACTCTCAAGCTGATACTAAGAAAAGAACTTTTTTTCTGCAAATTTTAAAAAAGAAAGGGAAAACTGTAACTAGATAGACCTTTATCACGCTTTTAAAAGCGTGACGCTAGCACTCCGTAAATGCCAGAAATGAAAAGAGCAGGTCAGATATAGTATGTACCAAAAAGTTGGTGATTTAATTCTGCAAAATGCGGTACTGGTAAAGTTTTTAAAAACAGAAAATGTAAGAGAGAATGTATGGGAATTTCGCAATGGGCGGGCATTGATACCCTTACAGTCTCGTTCCCATGCAAATTTTCATGCATTCTCTTTGAAAAATTTCGGGGTAATTTTTGGTTTCAAAAACCTCACCAGTGCAACAGTTTTCAATACTAAACCAAAGCTCTTGGTGTGTACTTACTTTGACCTGTTTTTTCCCCATATCTGTCATTTACAGAGCGAGAACATCAGGTGTTCAACTAAATAAAAAAAAGAGAGAAAGGTCTATTGCGAGATTTCACACCAACCTCGTTCCCAGGGTCCTTTCCTCTTCGAGAGCAAGTACGCTGGTTGCGGCTGGTCACGTGTCACACAGATTATGGGTGGTACACAAATAAATAATAGCAAATAAACGGAAAGGCAAACTTTTCTCTCAGGGAGAGAGTGAAAAGAAGTTTTTTGGGCTCTTTCTCGTTCTTTGCACGCTATTTATTCATAATCACTTTCTGCGTCCCACCCACAAGGTGTCACGTGAGCAGCCCCAAACAGGGTACTTTTTCTAGAGAGGAAAGCTCCCTGGGAACGAGGGCAAAACAGGAACGACGAACAGGCGATAGTAACCCATTTGGGGTGGATGTTGGAAACAGCCCTTGAAAGGTTGCAGACACAGTTCCAAAAAAATATCAAGAACAGTTTTGGGAGCGTTTGGGGCTGCCATCAACGTTCGGCACCCCAGCAACAAAAGAAAGAAAAAAAGAAAGGCGTTAACATTAAGAAAAGAGCGCATGGCCTCGAACGGAGCTAAAGGCAAAATTTATTTTT
>JAOBYE010016236.1:0-23432 GCA_025403585.1 Parazoanthus swiftii | reverse complement strand
TGTAATTTCACGAGTCTGCCATTTGGTTACCTTTTAATATCATGGGTGACAAATTACGCTCAAAATCGCCGGTGGATAATTTCACATGTGAAAATATAAATTAACGCTGAAATTTCGCGCAAAAATTAAGGAGTAATTTGTCACCTATGATATTAATGTAATTATCACACTCTTTTTACGTACAGCAAATGTGCTGACATTTTTCGGGGAAAAAAAAGTTTTAAGGGAGATTGTTTGATGGCGTTAACCTATGCTTCGCCTTTGCCAATCCTAACAAATACAATGAACGTATTTGTAAGAACATTGATGCTCAATAAGCCAGAGATTTACGAACATGGTTAAGAATATATGTTGGGAACAGCCTTTGTGAGCAACACATTTGGGTACATATATGAACTGAGTTAGATGTTGGGAACAGCCTTTGAGAGCAACACCTTTGGGTACATATATGAACTGAGTCAGATGTTGGGAACAGCCTTTGAGAGCAACACATTTGGGTACATATATGAACCGAGTTACCGTAGATGTTGGGAACAGTCTTTGATAGCAACACATTTGGGTACATATATGAACTGAGTTAGATGTTGGGAACAACCTTTGATAGCAACACATTTGGGTACACATATGAACTGAGTTAGATGTTGGGAACAGCCTTTCATAGCAACACATTTGGGTCAGGGACAGCGGAGCGTGTTTTAGATTGGTGGGGCTACAGGCCCGAGCGCCACAAGCACGAGTATTCTAGTTGGGGGTCCTTATGCTCCCCTGGAAAAATTGAAAATTTAGAACTGCTCAAGTCACCGGAAATGCGCTAACTTTATAAATCTCAACAAAAGGTTATTACTTTTTAGGCTTTATATTGAAAAGACCGAGAAATTATTGGTGGGGCTAAAGCCCAGCCAGCCCCCTAGCTCCGCGATCCCTGTGGGTACGTACATGGACTGAGTTAGATGTTGAGAACATCCTTTATATACTTTCATATAAACATAAATCCAAAAAAACATCAACTGAAAAAACTCACCCCTGCAGCAGCCCTGACATAGCTAGCAGCTGCTGTTGCTGCAGTATCGCTGTCTGTGCTTGCTGTTGGGTAAGAGCCGCAAGTGGAAACAGTTTCAGTGCGTCGGCACTGTCTAGATGGTAGTCCCCTGGTAGCCCTGGAGGTACTCCAGATGGCGGAAAAGAGGGCGGCCCAGCCAGGCTTGGCGTTGTCATGGAAATAACTGGTGTTGACAGTGAATTGTCATTCCCTGGTGTCTGCATAGAAACCAGGGGTGTAGAGAGGGAATGGCTGTCTTGAGACATGGATACACCTCCACGATTGGGATTCTGTGCAAAAGATAAATATAAACTAAAAGTTTAACATGAAATGATTGACTAAAAATGTGCCTTGAGCAACTCTCAAACAACAATAACATGTGGTACACTGTAGGTTATGTGGTAATCTTGGCTGCTTTAACACTTCTTTGAAAAATGCCATACGCGAGGATCAAGTTATTTACTCTAATACTTCAGTATTGTTAGTGAATAGCCTTCTTCAGGAGAGACAGAACAGTAAGACTGACAGACAGATACATGTTTACATACACACGCACATACATATATAAACAGACAGAAAGACAGACATGATTATGTGGCCTTACCATGTGACCTGTGTTCCTGCCGCCTGCTGGTATCACTACTTTCAGCTGTGGCCTGGAAGTCGCAACAGCTTGTGGGTTGGGCGAAACAGAATTTCGGCCACTGTTCACTGTCACGGAGTTAGGAGTCTGGAACCCAGAATTGGAGTCTCCGTGAACAGATCCTGGGGTTGAACTTCGTACACTTGCCCCACCACCCATATTTACTGGTTTGTTGTTGTTGTTTAGCTCTGTGGCAGCCACTGCTGCAAGATCATTCATGTTCTGGGCACCTCCTACAACAAGGGAAAAAAATTGACTTTATAGAAAATCTTTGTAACACTACATTTTCCACTCACACCTTGAACTTCCAAATCTAAAATTCAAACTTTGCAACCATGGCAAAGTTGTTTAATATGTAAACTATGCTCTCTCCTATCAGAAGGCTAAATTTCCAAGACTGGAGTTTCATTTTGAAAGAAATAACAAAGTACATGTTTACAGTACCAGCCATTTATTTACACATTAACTTTTAATTAACTTTTATGAGTTGTTAATTATAATAATTTCTTTAGAAATGTTCAAATAAAACAGAATACTCTTTCAACATTCTACATAATGTAAACTGTTAGTTAAAATGCATTAAGGGTCAACCTATGGCTAAACCAAGAAAGTTTTTAAAAAGTAAATGTTGATAAAATTGTCTTGACCTTCTGCAATACACTCACTGAATTAATAACAACACTGAAATGGAGATTAAATATGAAAAAAACAAGTCCAGTTTAAAATAAATTTATTATGATCATCTGAGTGTACTTTACATCGAAACCTGTTACATGTTACCATCCGCACTCAGTCTAGATAGATAGCAAAACATAAACAGCACTGTCTAGTTACTAACTGTAGCAACCAAGGTATAGGCTCGTATATTTACCTCTTGACAGTAATTATAGTAAATTGTTTCAACAACTATTTAAAAATCATTTAACTGTACATACATTATAAACTGTCCATTTCTTAAAGTATACATGCACACAACAAGCTTTTTTGCCAATTATTGAATCCTTTTTCTTTTCTTTTTTTTTTGCTTTTTGAAAACTTCCAGTTTTGAAAACTAACAACACAAGATATTATATTTTTGCCTCAAAACTTAAAACTTAAAGTCAAGATAATTAAGGAGTGTACAGCTTAAAACTTACACTTCTAAAAATATTATTTCAGACTTAGCTTGAAATGTTGATACCTTTAAATATTTAAAAATTTTAATAACATTCCCTTCAGGTTGCAAGTGCTGTTATTGACAAGGTGGCAATTTAACTGATTCAAAATTTATAACTTACTGCAAATATCAAAATACAAATTGTACAGAAATTTAACAAAAATCTTTAAGTTAAACAAACACTAAGAATGATGGGTCGTTTTGCGTTAACAAGTTTACAAGAGTTGATACTGTACGTCAATGTTTCTCGCCAACATCAGAGCCCTGATATTATGTAAGTTTCTTGCAAACAATAGCTGATATTACAGTACTGCACATTTCTTGTCAACAACTTTTAGGTTACATGTATGTATACATGTATTTTATACAATTACTAGGTCGTACCAGTATATGATTTCAAAATATTGGCTTTATTATAAAGTTAAATTCAACATCTTGAAAAAGAGTTACGGTAAATTTTAAGTTAAAACAGTTTCAATCTATTTCTCACAACAATATCACCATACTTGTAATCTCTGCAATATTAGGCATAACCCAAATCTTTAACTCATATAATAACATTCATGATTGTGTACACGAGTGCTACCTTTCAACAAGAGTTACATTGTAAAACACTTATCAAATACTGATATTATACATAACTTTGGTTGAACAAAAAGCTGGTTGAAACCTACTTAAAAAAGGTCAAAGACAGTAAAAACAAGTTGTTCAAGCATTTTGGTTATACAGCAACAGAGCAGTAGAATCGCATCATCGGAAGCCACAATATATTCATATTTTCAAGAAAGTAGGAAATAAAGCAACTGCTATTAAATGGAGGCTAGATAATAAATTGCTGTTGTATAACTGACATGTAGTAATAGAAACCAGCTTTTTTCAAAATAGTGAAAATTTGAGAAAATGTATATATATACAATCATGTGGTAATAGTAGAGTGTAGAGTGTATTGTATATTAATAATTTTATAAAATGTTTTTATGTTTAAAATGTTTTTTGGGGATTAAAAGTTGCTTTCTATTTAGCCAATAATTGTTGTAAACAGAAAAAAACACTTAGCGAAAGGGTGTTTGCGGGCCGAAGCAAACTCTTTGCAGCAATGTAAATACAGTGCATTACTTGTTTCAGATGTGTTAATGATAATGGCAGACAAGTGCTAGAAATAGAAAAATTTTGATCTACCATATTTACCCATGTATAATGTGCACCTATATATACATGTAATCCCCAACCCAATTTTGGAGCCTGTTTCCAGAAAAAAATTTCAACATGTACATTGTTTCAGTCTGCCTGGGATGCAACACTGAGTAAAGATGACGTTGAAATACTATTGTGAACAATTAGCGATTGAACACAAACACCCCTTCACAAACAGTTTGTGTCTGTTTGTGACAGTTTACAGCTACTGTATACAGAAAGTAACCTTAAGTACTAAAATAATACTAAAAATTTATTTTATCTTAATATTTTAGAAGATTAATTTTGCTTTAATTTATAGGTTTTGATTCAAACAAGGTTTACAACATGTATGTAATATTTGGTGAATTTATAGGCATAGAGTAGGAAAGCAAAATATAACATTTTTCTCAAAACTAAAATTATATTGATTTTTGATCCATTAATTAAAATTTTAATATCTGGTGATTATAACTTATAATTTAAAATATTATTATAGGGATTTTGTATAGGATTTATTGTACCACCAGATAATCGTAATATTGGTTAACATGTAAATTAAAGCAAAAACAAACAGTTATAAAAGAAAAACTTTAACTCAAAGAATTAATGCAAAACTTTAGTTTAAAGAGTTAATACAAATTTAGTTTAAAGTTACTAAAGATAATTTAGGTCAATAGGATCAAATTTAAACTGAAAAATTTGTCCTATAACTACAAACTCTAAAATTAAATATTCATTTAATAAAATTTTATTTAATTAAGCAACTTTTAATAAAGTTAAAGACAAAAAACATGCTGATTCTTTATGCGCAGAGGGAATTTGCAGGGCTGCGGCAGTGGTGAGCCAACTATCTGCGGCAATGCGGGGAAGAGGGGTTGTTTTGTTCTGAAACACAAAATGAGTGTTGTTAGTCCACAGTATTCTTCAGTGGCTCCAGATGAATTTTACATGATGATGATCAATACTTAATTCTTAATTGTTCAAACTTAAATACACATAAGTGTGAAAATCATAAGATAATTTATTATAAATAACAATAAATTACCGGTAGATACAGTTGAACATTCCATGAATCAAAAGTTTTCATATATGAAACAGTGTTGACACAATTTCAGTTTGAAAACAATTGACAATGTGTACTTTCAGACTAACTTTCACTCATTTTGTGTTGAAAAAAAATGCTTGTGCTGAATGAAACAGTTGACAAAATTAAATCAAATAAACTTCAGTAATTTATTTTACCTGTTCAAAACATTTTTAAATTGTTTAATATACATGTATACTGTACTGCATACTGTTTGAATTTAACAGTTATCTGGTAAAAAGTACTTATTAATAAATAATTACTAACAAAATAGAAATATTAGACATTTAGCTTGCACATGGCAAAAAAGAAATGTAATAGATGCTATAAAAGGTTGAGAAAATAATTGTCTTCAAAAAGACAAACTAAGGTTTACAATAACTATTAATTATAAATAAATAATAATGAAACAGTTACTATAATTTATCTGTAGTGGAACTGACTTTTCATATTTTTGTTGCAAGGCAACAGTTAATAGATATCCGAGGACTTCTTGATTCCCCCCTGGAAGGGGGTTCTAAGAGATTACCGTCATTTCTGTAGCAGAGGTTGGAACAAGCAGAAAAGAAGTAGGAGGTATATCGAGGGTTAGAGATACTGGAACAGACAAAGAAAAACTGTGGTGAAAAATAGTTGTTAGAAATGTGATTAGTAAATGTCGCGTGCAAACTAATGTTCCTAACATCTAATTTAACACAAAGTCATGAACTTGTCCAAGCCTCAATTTGTGTACAGTATGTTCTGTGAGGTGAGAACTTTTGAATTCTGAGAATCTGTCATAATTATTTAGAATAAATTAATAAAAGCTTTTTGTGAAAGGAAAAAAATATTTTCACATTTCTGTACACAATTAGACAATCATGTTGATTTCTGCTGGTAAACCCTGACTAAAGACTTAAGACTGTAGACGGTAATTATATTTAGTACTAATTACCAACTGAAGTAAACTGTCTTACCCGTGATTCCCATACTGCTTGGCATTGGGTTTGGCGTTCCTGAGGACATTCTACCACTGGTGTTTGCTTGCAAGCTGTGTCCACTCATTTCTCCTCTGTTTCCTGAATATCCACTGGCCGAACTATCAGGACTGCTGTCATTAGATACTGGAACAGTGACGGGCATAGGCCCAGCAAATTCATTACCCTGCAAAACAAAGGACTGAATTGTAGATTTTATAGTGTTTGTTACACAACTCAGACAATGTAATAGCTTATTAAAAAAACATATTAATTATTTGGAGTTAATTTTATCATTGTTCTAGCTCGCAAAAAAGGGAGGGCATTGACTCCTGTTTTTACAGTATAATGTAAAATTTAATTGTAACAAAGTGCAAAGAAGTTGTATGTTTTCACTCAATATTTTCATGTAAGCACAATTGGATGATTGCTTTCATAACAGTATAGTGACTAGTCAGTGACTACTAATGTTCAAGTTACAGCCAAACATCAAATTGGATGCTTACTTAGTACAAGATATCTCAGTCTTTAGTTAAGAACCTACCAAAATTGTACAAAAAAATTACCTGGATTAAATTTCTTTTCATCATCTGGTCAAACTCTTCATTGATTTTGTTGTATTTCGCCTCTGTTCTTGGAGTAAGTACAAACTGCTGGACAGGAAACAAAAACATTAGTGAGAGAACAGAAGGAAACTTGTACAAGAGAGGCCTGTACAGAATATACAAGACATTCCTGCAAGAGAATTTATTTCTAATAAAAAAAAATCTGCTAGGCTTGTAATTATTAGTTTCAAATTTTGCTTTTTTTTTAACACTATTTTGTACAACAACACAATACAAAAAATACCATATGACTATATAATCAATGTGAAGCCTTAGAGAATAATTTCTGTTCTTGCTTGACTGGTTTTCCCTTTTCATTCTCCAAAACTCAAGGTTTCAGGATTTCAAAGGTTCAAAGGTCTACTACACTGCAGTATTCAGCAGATACAACACTTGGATGGAGTTGGCCCAAAACAGACTAACAAAACCTTAACTTTTTAGTCCCTCCAACCCCCAAATCGGTGAACAAGAAACTTATTAAAAAATTTCTAAGTATATAAGTTTATCAAATACAGTATTTATGTAAAAAAAGCAAGGCTCAGAATTTACTTACCTTTTCACCATCATCTGGAGACCCCAATTGTTTGTTTTCTTTTCTTGAGATTGCCTACAGCAAAAAAAGTTTAGTAACAATTATTCTAAACGGCTCATTTTGCAATGCCATTAAATTGTCAACAAGTTTGCGTCAACATAAAATTATTAATTAAAACGAAGTTTAAAAACTCAATTTACCGGCTTCTTAATAACAGACTAAACTGCCTGGAGAAAGAACTTCAGCATACAAGTCTAATTTAAATTGATTTCAGCAATTTCCTGAATGTTTTTTTTATCAATTTCTTTAACTTAAATGATGGAGTAAATTTATATATTATTATATGAACTGAAAACAAATTTAATTGTGCTACACCTTTTACTTCGATAATTCTGATCAGTACTATGGGGTAAAAACTTCCCTATTTTCAAGCTCCTGAGGTTGGAGTATCTGCAAAACTGATCTACTGCAAACCTACTAAACAAGCAAAATGACTGACATATCATCTCCAGTGTTACTTACATCAACAATGTCAGTATTTGTGCGGCTCTCATGAGGTTCATTGTACTCTGTATACTTTAACAGTATCTTGTCCATGTCAGTACTGGCATACTGGAACAGTTTGTTGGCTGAATTGAAAATGATCAGTGCTATTTCACAGTCGCACAAGATGCTCAGCTCGTAGGCTTTCTTCATCAGACCAAACTTTCTCTTGGTAAATGTAACCTGAAAACAAAGTCCACACAATTTATATCAATTGACAAGTAAATATTATCCTGATAACAGAACCAAATAATCATATAGTTACTATAAAACTATATCTATCTCGCAGTAGCTCAATATTTCTGCAATAAACGGGAATGAGAATACTCAATAGATGTTACTGTAACTTTGTCAATCGATTGTGAGTGGCTCAACCATTTATATATTTGTACATTTGATTGAACTGTGAGTAAAAGAGCCTGTCCTTGTTTACCCCAGTAATGCATGTGTTCAACAGATGAGCATTAAAATAAGTGCAAATTTTGTCAGTCAATTGCAAAAGCCTTCGCCATGTTCGATGGAGCCATGACTCATGAGTAAAAGAGCCAGTCTTTGTTTACAAACAACACAGAGAAGTAAGCCTTTGAACTTTGCTTAAGTTTTAAGTAAGTTTATTGGGTGAATGACCTGCTTTCCAGAATGTGCTGATGAAAACTTCTTCCTTTTTGACCTTCATAGTTAGTAACTTGCATCACTTCCATTATCATAGATAACTTATAATAAAATTATATCTATCTCACAATAGCTCCATATTTCTGCATAATATGTCCCCCTTGCCAACCTTGAACACTAAGCTTTATATAGGAGAATAACAAATTAAAATAATGCTTTGGGAATGGAAAGACATTGCTAGGAACCAAGACTTCTAAGAATTTTTAAGAAAACTAGTATGAATACTGTATCTAGATCACATATAAAGCAAAACTGTACTCTCTGATATGCATTCCGCAATTATTGACTGATATAGTGGAGCTGAACCAAACTTCTACAACAGCCATACAGTGTACATTACATTTTTTCCATTAAAAATCCAAAAAAACAAATTAGTGTGTTTTTCACATGCATGCTTAAAACAAAACGAGGGTACCAAATTTACTCTTTCATGGTTTTACTTTGATGCTTTTGACATATAGTTTATATTTGATCCCCAAAGTGTTTTATGCAAATGAAAATGAGCCAAAATTGATCTTTTAAAAAAAAAAATTGAAAGGGCTGCCCAGCCAGCAAAAAAATCATTGGTGATTGGTGGATGACTGTATTGTTGCTAGGTACAGAAGCCATTGCCATAGGCTTAAAGCAGATTATAAGTATTGCAGTTAATACTTAAATGACCAACAATTATTTTCAGGTAGGTCTTTTGGACCATCTTCCCCTGAACATGTCTGTTGTCATAGATAAATCCAAGACCAATCCAGACTTCAACAGTCACTGTGATTTATTGTAGGGTTCATGAATTCTTAAAAGTTTGCTTTCCGTCTTTTTTTTTTTTGGTGAACTCTGCACTGCAACAGATTTCAGGTTACTGGTGATTACATTGATGGCAGATTTCATCTGATTTCATCTACGACAGATTATAGGTTACTACTTGTGATCTATGTACTATGGCAGATTCCAAGTTACTGGGTTAGTGTTATTACTTTTGGAGCTATTGGGACCTAAAACTGATGTGAATATACATCCATGGTCACCAGTTTCGAGTAAATTCTTGGCCCACACTGCCCAAAGGAAACTGGCCATGTCTCAAAAACTAGTCAAAGGAAAGGACTCAAACTTCATGGAAGTGCCACATTTTGCAGCAAAGTGAAGAAATATCCGAAACCAAAAAGCTTCGGCACTTCTGGTTGATTTAGCACAGAATGACCCCTCTCAAAGGATAAAGTTAACCTGATTGGTTACAAGACACATTGTTAGTATGTGATCACAGTGTGTAGCACATTGTGCTTCAAATCCACTGTCACATAGCAAGTAGATTATACATACTAGCAGATTTTAATTTATTCTGCCAACTACTGTATTCTATCAACAATTCTGCAATGCACCTTTTAAATCTAGATACTGCAGGCCTCAATAAAGCTTTTTAAGCCTCTGGCTTAACTTGCCCCTTCTGTTTTCAATAATCGGCACTAACTTTAATCAGTGATCAGGGAAACAAATCAACTTTACCCAGAAAACAACTCTGGTATGCAACACTGGGGGAAATATTAAT
Organism: Parazoanthus swiftii; assembly: GCA_025403585.1. NCBI lineage: Eukaryota > Metazoa > Cnidaria > Anthozoa > Zoantharia > Parazoanthidae > Parazoanthus > Parazoanthus swiftii. The sequence continues at coordinate 13,492 of JAOBYE010016236.1, read as the reverse complement.
GGTGACATTTCTAGGATCAATCTGTGTGGTCTCTAACACAGAATTGTTTTGTTGTGCCAGTATTAGTATGATAGTTCAATTTATAGAATTATTGGGCAGAAGATAGTGATCAAGGGCCTGATACAATGATATGCTGTTCCCAACATGCTTCCAAATCTAGCAGGTGCACTCAGTCATCTGGAAAACGTGGTAACAAGCTGGTGTCCTTATTTTCTAGCTTGAAAACTTTCGAACTAAAAAAGAATGGGTCTCTTTAATTTCATGCTGTATGCAGCACCAATCTCATATTAATCTTTGTCAGGAATATATACACGTCAATAAGATAAATGTGGAATTCAGAATGCTGTTTGCAATTTTATTGACGAATATTCATGAAGATCTTATATCAGTCTCTTGAATCACTGTCCTGCTTGTAATAATGTTAAAAATCATGATAATATGAACACAAAGTTTGTAATCTCCTTTTCAATTGCTCTTTGAAAACTATTTGTTTGAATATGTATGTTACTAGTAATACATCATTGCAGCTAAGGAATACTAACTATTCCACAAGACTAAGTGCTGAAATTTGCAAATGAAATGTCTCTTACAAGTCATTACTCACAAATCAACTTCCGATAGTTGGTTTAATGGAGCAATGCGCCCTTCAGGCACACTATAAGAACAAACAGTGTTTGGTCTTTTTTGGAATAAGACAGTATTTTCTCTAAGAATCAACTTCAACCTGACAAGAAAGTTTAGGGTTTTATTATTTTAAAACTAAGACAAGTAACCATTTCAAGAAAACTGTTTTTAACAGAGAGGTTTTTGGACAAAACACTTAAAGTAAACACAGACAATGTTAAGAACATACCCAACAAAAACATTATTTTTTTATCTAATATGATCTTTGTTGTGACATTAAAATGAAAATGTTTGGAAAACTACTGTAGAAAACAGACTGATACGATTTAATTGCAAATATTCTGTTTGCTATGTACAAATTCAGATTTACATTCAAGGCTGCCAACACTTCACAGCAGGAACCAAAACTTGAAAATGTTTGTTTCCTTTCCTCACAAAAAGATATAAAAACAATATTTCAATTTAATTTTGAAGTGCAGAGTACAGAATTTTTTTGAAAAATATGAAATATTTCTGCAACAATAATATATACGTATAAAAAAATACCATAGTACAACATATTATATAAGATGTGTCTTCGTGTAGAGTAGTTTTTCATGCATTCATCTCAGTCTAAAAGTAGTGTTATATTCTTCAATTTACATGCTATCATTTATTTAAGTTCCCACAACACAACCATAACAATATATTGTTTGTGACCAGCAAAACTGGTCTAAATACAAGAGTTCAAACAATTCAATGTCATTATAAATCCCAACAACACTCTTTGTTTCCAAGTTTCGCTACCACCCAGTAAGATAGTAATTTACTTCAATCTTGATATTTTTGCAGGACTGTCAGACGAACAGAACAAGATAAGAGTAATTTCAATTCTTAAAACATTAGTGCTATTAGTGACAATTATTTTTTATCTTTTTGCTTTAGCAAATACTAGTGCTCAAGCATTAATGCATTCACATTGACAATATATCAATAATACTCTGCTCGACACATCAATCCTTTTTCCTTTAAGTGGTATGTGTAAAACTTGTGAAAAACAATGACCTGTTTTCAGTCGAGTATCACCCAACCTTAATAAAAACCTATTAAGACAATTAAGTTCCAAACGTGACTGACAAGTTGGTCTAACATTTAGCAGCGCACGAACTGATCTAATCACACATCTACAGCTTTGTTTTGTAAAGCGTAGAACTTAGACATATAGAGTTTCCCATGACAGTACTGTTAATGCATTTATTGAACATATCATGATATGGTGCGTAAAACCAAACATTTATAAAATTCAAACTGAAGACTTCGAAGGCGTTTTGGGGTAACGAATAATTTGAATTCCTACAGCAGTCTTGGGAGATAATTTAGATGATGTTCTCGAACAATCGCTTGTCAGTTTCATGTAAAGCAAATAGCATTGAAATGGTTTCTCGCCAAGTCCTGCTCAGCGAAGGAGCTTTGTCCAAATTTTATTACTTCGGCAAACAACAAATTATCAGTTAAAAACAGATCTATTTATCTAAAGCCGCGGAGTGTGGAGAGGTACTTTGTAAATATAATTATTTAAGATCAGACGACAGAGCCTTTGAAAACAATCTCACAACTATATTATATGACACACGACCACTTCACACAAAACGCCCCCAACTAACGTACAAGAAAAAAGAAAAAGGATTGACTATTCATTGAAATTGTTTTTTCTATTTCAGCTGCTTTTAGATTAAAGCACGTTTAGTTGCAGTTACTTCTGTTGTTAAAGGAGCAACCCTGGCTGACCCACAGCTAAAAATACCCCGACTCTAATGAAATTCTAGCCCAAACCGCTTTGCTATTTTGATCTCCGAGAGCAAAATTTAGAAACTCGATAGACGCCCGCGCGACCAAAAAAGATAGTTATTCTTATCCAGATAGACCTCGCGCCTAAAACAGAGCTACTCTCACAGCGACCTTGGTTGTAAATAAAAGCTGGTCGCAAGGAAAACTCCGCAAACCAACAAATCGTTCTCACCTGGCGGTTTCTCTCGTCTCCGATTTTCGAGATTTGAATTTTTTTCCTTCCCATGTCGTATCTAGTATCGCGTATATTTCTTCACTACAACAATCAAGTTTAAAAGGAGCCTTTCTTTATTCAGCAGTCGAATTATCTGCAAAAGAAGAAGAGCAAACAGTTCGTGAGTTTATTAAATGAATTTTAAAATGCTGGCAAGTACTCGCCAAAGATTGTCGGACAAGGCGACGAATCGAAGGAGACACGACAATCGACAGAGCACAGACGGGGCATTTCTGACCTAACTCAACTTCGATTTTCCCCCCGAAGTTTCACCTAAAATTCGGTCTATCGTTACAAAATTTATTTTTCCAGTGACCTTAGTTGAGAAACAAAACTTTTCTAATCATAAAGCGAGGAAAATTGCGTGGTATGATGTCAGCAAATCTCGGTAGCAGTGTATCTTCCATGATTCGCTGGCAGCAAATGATCTCACAAAACAGACATTTAGCCGCTCGAAGTTCCTTGCTTGAAAACTGTACACTCAAAGTGAAAACTTCCATGGGACAACACCAATTTGATTCTTAAATATCCACTCCATGAAGACTGCAAATCTAAACCAAAGTTAATAGAAATCGCTGAGAAAATAGTAACTAATTGGCACTGTGAAATAGTTTCCCCTCTTGGAATGTGCACAAGATTCTGGCAGTGGAGGTGTTAGAAATCCGATGCTATCTTAACTAAACAACTCTCACTTCTTTTACAGACAGCTCCTAAGAATAATTATTCAACAAAAACATAATTCCCTGAAGGGGTAAAATTGGTAGACAAGGCAAGTGACGAATATTTAATGATTTAACATTGTGAACAATATGAGTTTCACGCGAGCAAATTTACAAGACGGCTATACAACTGAATATTTTACTAGCAGTTGCAAAATCTTCCAGGTTGATCCGACTGAACCAGTGACTCAGACTGTTGGCAGAATTACTCAAGTTATATATACCCGTTTATCTTACAAATCGATTAAGAGGTTACTAGCCATAAATCTACTGTTGCTAAAGAAAGAAACACGAGCTAACGTGGAAAGCCGGCGATCTTCGAAAGCGGAAAGGGAAGAGGCTAGGAGATCGAAGTAAACTATACTGCAAACCCGCCAGCAAAGATGCACACTGTCGCGACCAACAGCGTAAATGTGACAACATATACTCCTACTTCTAATGCTACTGCAGTATTATCAACTACCTTTCAGTGCATCGGATTGAATGATGTTGCTATTTGAAGGAATAATATCTACAGGGTAAAACCATGCGCGAGCTCACACAGTGACTAAAATACTTCTGCCTTCGTGTCAGAAGTTGCAGAGGAAATGCTTCGAATGGAACTTGTTATGGTTCGAAACTAGCCAGAAATATTCAAATGAGACAGACATTTATCTAATGAGAATGGAGGAACTTTTGCACTAATTTTGAGACGGAAGTTTTAAAGTAGAACGGCTGAAATAAACAACTGCAATCTACAAGAAGGAGGTTTGCGGAAAAACATGGTGAATTTCAGTAACAGCGATGTCGCCCGGCGCCTTTGATCGGCAAAGAAATCATGTCATGAAGAAACTCGTTCATTCAAAGCAAATCCTACGAGTAGATCTTGGCTGTTTATACTTCATAGTGGACGGAAATAAAATGCAAAGAGCTATTTTTACCCACCAGTGATGGAAGACCTTCCCAAACAGATGCGTTCACAATATATGTTTGTGCTATTTCTAGAAACACAAACCTTCTTTGAGCAACAGCTCTGAATTTGCATGGGGAAGTGTATGATGTCAGCATGATGTCATTGCAGGTAAGGAGAAACAAGGTACTCATCAGTTGCTAAGCCATCTGTTTCTTGGGTTTTGTTTTAATTATTATCTTTTGTTGTTCAAAGCCACAGCTGATGTTTGCAGCTGATATTTCGTTGTTGTGGTTTGAGATTTAGGTGATAGTCGTAAACTTGGATTATAATTTATTGTTTTCGCAACGCACAAACATTATCTCAAATTGAAACGTGTGATCGTAGTATCGTAGTTACGACATTTCTGAAGATTTATGATAAATAAAAAACTTAATTTTCAGTTTGGGTTCATTTTAGTTTACGAGTTATCTAGACAAACCAAGTTTTCAACGCACTAAAAGGTTGTAGAAAATTGTTTTTATTCGCAAAATGAGCCCGAAACGTGAAACTGCAGTTCATAAACTCAGGTCAAAATTCTCCCAACTGTGCAAGTGATAGCGCCAAAATGACCCACTGACGTCATGGAATCATTTCCTGTTTGTCGACCAAAGCCCAGTTTTGGCGAATGGCGATTGCAGGCGACAAAAAGCAATATATATGTGTCGCAGAATGAACCAATGATCACTTTCTGAATAAAATATATTAAATTTAATCCGCCTTTAATGTTAAAATTCTGTCTTCACCCTATTACTGAAAATATCTGGAAGTTTTGCAACACTCGAAAACGAAAATTTCAAAACCGGAAATAAAACTCCACCGGGAAATTTCGAAAATATAAAACTGAAACGCTTCCTGTATTCGATGGTGACGATTCAGGATAAAAGCTGATAGTCATTTCATCGTAAATATTATATATAAGGAACCATTAAGACATTGTTGCAGGCAAAATGATTATGTTCTGGTTACAAAAACATTGTTTTAAAGTTTCGAGGTCTTCGAGTAGCATTAACAAATTTTTTTGATATATTCAGTTAACGGTATGCAAATTTTCGCCAATAAAATAAAAAAGTAAAGAGGTTAAAAACAATTTAACAGGTATACAGCAGCACAATATATTTACAAAGAGAAAATATCATATGTCAGATGCTACAGTCGAATTTAGACGAACTTTTCTATATAGCCTTATAGGGCTTTATAACAACAAACTATAAAATCTTGAGTACACTCTTTTGAATTTTGTTTTATGAGAATTTTGTTTATAAGCATGTTAAGACTGAGATTTGTCCATAAATTTAAGAAAGAGTATGAGCTGAATGGAGAATATCCTCGGACTCGGCCAAATTTTACATCGGTTTTCATGAAAAAACCCAAATAACTCAAACTCAATTCGGCTCTGGCTTAGATCCAAAAAACCCCTATTTAAACTATTACAGCTATTTTATGTATAAGAACAAGAGTAATTAAAAAACAACTGCGACTCGCCCAAAATTATTTCAGTGGTTCTAATAACAAAAAGAGCGCGTTATCATCTAATATATAGTTTGTTTCACGCACTAGTTAGTTTTTCCTATTGCTGGACAATTTTAACTAATTAGTCAAACTTTTACAGTTTATTTTAGATGAATATTTGTAGTCTATTTTAACGATTTAGTTTCAGTTAAACCATACTGACCCTAAGGCCTTTACGTGAACTAGTTAGAAGCCAGACAAGCACGAGAAATTTGAAGCGGCAAAGGAATGAAACTACAAATAGAGCAAGCTCACCGCGCCATTGATCTTTTACGTTTTCTGTTTTCTTTTGTTATTTAGGTCAATAATTGTCTTCTACTTGTGTCAGTGCTCATTTCACCAATGAAAACGACGTAAGTCGTAAGTGTCAAAACTGCAAAGTCATCGTGGACATTTTAAACAGTATGCCAAACTGAATATTTAAGAGGGCCCCAGTTCTTGTGCAAGTGTATCTGCTATCACGGGTCGCACATGTATACTTTAAGGATTATGATTGCCGGCAAGGGCCAAGATTATAACTGCTAAACTTGATTGAAGGTTGCTATTCGCAGCCTTTAAAAAAATACCAATACATTGCACATGAAGGTAAATATACATTAACGAATTAAAATCTGACAGTTAAAACCCCATTTCGTCTTCATATGTATTGGTCCTGTTTGTTCGAATGGCAATCGTGGCTGTTCTGTAAAGTTTGGGAAGATTTCTAAATCACGCTTTCAATCGAAGCTGTAAACAATAAAATGATTACACGCTTCAGTTACTATTTTCTTACACGAACCAGACAATAAAAAAATAATAACAATAATAACTCTATTTACCCACAGTAATCTTTCAGTTTACACTGGTTTCCAATAATTGCTAAGGCATATTGGTATAAAATTTGGGGTACTGAATTTTAAGTTGTTCACATTTCTACCAGTATTTATTTCATAAATAAAACTAAAGAAACATCCTCTTAAAAATAAAAAAAGAATTAAGAATCCAAATCCCAACAGCATTTCCTGAAACCATAAGTTAATAAACAGTAAATATACATAATGACATATGTATCTAGCATCGACGCTGCTCGATAGAGTGTGGCTGTTGTAGCGCTTCTCGTATGGTCGAATTCAAAATCTAAATATAGTTCATATCTTTGAAACTTTGCAGATAGAAACTATACTTTCAGTTAAACTCAGCCAGAGGTTGTTCCTAATTTGTTTTAACTTTTTGCGCAGATTGAGCCTTAGTAACGCCCCTTAGTCAGTTCAAAAGAGTGAAATGCATGCGACAATTTAGATGAACGTACAGTTAATTTGTCCCTGTAAAATATTTGCCAGTCGTTTTATTCAATTGCTTTGCTACCAAAACCCGAAGAGAGCAGAAACACTGACTTGTAGATGTGTGGTGGCAATAGCGACATAGATACTATATCATTGCAGCTTTTTGGTCGCATTTAGGTGCTTATCGTCCGGCTTGACGGCTTGTTTGGTATGATTTGAAAAGAGACACACTGATCCATTGACTGCATGGATCGAAGTTTTTATTCCACATATATATTTCTGTTCCAGAATACGGCCAATTGAACACACCCTCAACAACACCAGCTCAAAACTAAAAAGAAGATGACTCGGCTTTCGCAACCATGCAGCGTTTAAAACTTTCGTTTTATAGCATCCCCAAGTGACGCAAGCATGTGACCAAAATGCAAAACATAAAAATTAATAGGCAACAAACACTGAACAACAGCCTTTAATTATTTGTCCTTGCCTCTACAGAGACAGTGTTTTAAAAAGAAGAACAAGAACGTGGCAAAACCTGAAGCAATGTCATATAAACAAGGGCTGAGAGGTATTACCTGTACTGCTCGGCACTGCAATTAGTTCCTCATATTCAATTTCAAAAAACAGTTAAAAACATACTTGCTACAACAGTAATTCGTGTAATATTCAATTATTCTTGTGACTGTTTTTTTTTCTGTGTGTTTTTTTCTTACTCAGTTTAGTTTAAAGTACCTAATTGCAAAATAATTTGTACTATTTTCCCCCGTATAACTATAATTTTACCAATATATTTAAGCTGCACCTCCTACATTACGTTAAAAATAAAAAGTTATAATTGTAATCAGTATAAATAGGAAATAAAGAACCTTTGAACCCGTGAAAAAAGGGTGCTGGTCTTGACTCGTTTGCCAAAACTAAGTCACTGCGTAATAGACGCGTGGAAATTTTTGTCGCCTCTGGATGCTTACTTTAGCAAAATAATTTCAACAGAGTGTCAAATAGTTAAGCAGCAGTCGACTATGGAAATGTCACAGGTTTCCAAGGGCAAAGTCAGACGAGAACATGCATTGCTAGATATGGCGCACAATTCACTTGTTAGAGCGCTACCCCTATGTACATTTTTCAAGATTTTTGCCTTAGATAAGACACAGAGGGCAGACTGAAACAACTTTGACCGAGGTTCATTTAGTCAAATGTCGTTCCTCGTTTTATGGCAATTGTTCTTAAATTGTTTGTATTTCTACATATAATAAAGACAAAAACTGAATCATCAATCCCACAAAACCCCCCCTCTCTTCCCAAACTTACAGTTAAAACGTGCGTTCTCTGGTTTTAAGGGCTCCTGAACTTTGGAACCGTCTTTCCTGACAGGAAAAGAGTCCACCCTCAACCGCCGCCTTTAGGAAAACATGGCTTTTGGCCAACTTTTTCAGAAACATTTTATGGGGAGTAACTGTTATTATATTGTCATATTTTATCTGTACATTCAAAGAGCAATAAAACCATGCTGGAAACGCGCTTCAAAAAAATAACTTTTACCGTAAACAACAAAATTGTTGTACATATAGTTCTCGTTATAGCTTGAGAAAAGGTAAAAAGAAAAGCATTCACGCCCTCGCGAAAACACGGGAGAAAACATCACGTTTACTCAGATGTTTTTCAAGTCTTCATTGAGTTTTATATGACATTTTTGTCCTCCGTCTTGAGAGAAATACATGTTTCTCATATCGCAAGCAAATAAGGTATGGTATTTTCATCTCGCGGGCTGTGGTTTTCGACCCTTAGGCCTTAGCTAAGAAAATTCAGTCTAACGAGTTATGTTTTTAAGTTTTAGCCGGCAAAGTTTGACCTTCACTCCTCCGCACTGTTTTGACAAAATTTCGGTTTTTGATATAATTTAAATTGAATGCGTATGAATAAAACACATACACACTTGACTGTTAGAGAAGAACAGGTGTCTTTCAGAAATGAGTATTTAGTCAAAAAAAATAGTTCTTTGTAAATTTATTTTAGCCTCCGCATATACAAAATGCCGCAGTAAACCGGCCCCCTCTGCATGTTCTTCTGTGAGGTTCAGTTTTTATCATATCAAATGGTAGTATTTTTAGCTCTAATATTCTATAAAAAAGAGATTGACATTTGCATCCGGACTGATCTGACACAAAAGTAATCTGAACTTATCTTGACCCTGGCTTTCATTATAACAAGATAAGAATGCTGTAACAAAGATTTAAAATTAGATCTCGCTTTATCGAAAATAGGTACTTCAACAATAACTAACCATACGAAAATAACTTACATTATGTCAACTCCTCCAATTTGTTTTTGTAGGAACTCGATAAAGCTCTGCTGTGAAATACTGATAATCAGATCAGATGTTGTACCGACAAGAAAGCTGATGTCAAGATATGCCCTCAACTGATCATGCAAGGAATCAAGGCCAATCGGTGGCGAGGAGGTTGGAGTGTTTAGACCGGGTAGCGTTCACTGACATCTGACACGAAGCTAACAGTAACAAGCTTAAGTTTCTGTCTGAGAGGTTTTTCTGTTATTTGATAGCAGATTTGTTCGCGCCACACGTTCGTCTTCATCGGCTCTTGACCAACGCTGGAAAAACAATTTCATGACGGAACGTTGGAAACACGTCCCTTATTCACAACAGCTCCGTCAATTAACTGGATCAGATGCTTGGTGAATCTATGATACTATTCTATTTCATAAGGATTCAGTTGCAGAAATGTGCTTTTAAAATACATTCTGAGTGCTCTGAATTGTGGGCGGGAGCAGGCGAGAACCTTCACGCTGTCTCCAGTCCCGAAGAATTCCGGCGTGTCCAGAGGGTTAAATGAACTCATTTTTATGGCATTCTCTCAACATTAGATGTAACTACCACTTAGCTTTTGCCAAAGTATATAGAAAAGCAGGGGAATTGATTTCAAGAAACTAAAAAGTCTATGAGAAACCAGAGAACAGAGTATATGCTCGTCTTTTGCTGTACGTTTCAAACCAGTTACTTTCCTTGTTTAGTTGTTAAATACAAATTTATTCCCTTAACCAACTGAATTTCTTATTTTTTATTTTTTGTTTTACTTTTCGCAGCAAGGGGTCTTTTCAGAAGCACGTAGAGGTTTTGTGAGGGAAAGATCCGACTTGCTGTGAAGGAAAAAGACAGTCTGGCTGTTTTTTCTTCATTGGGAGTGCCTGATTCTTTGTCCGTCAGCTGGTGTGGTATTTCACAGCTATGCTCGTCTTTGTTGTTATTTAAAATAGACATAACTTCCTGCTATCAGTCAGTAGTTTTTTTTAAATCACACGAGTAGATCGTCTCTTTATCCATACACTCTTTTTTTATTAAGAAATTTATTGAGGCTGAGTTTGCCCGAAAAATAAGAACAAAATAAGAACAAACTGAGGCTGAATCAAAATTTTAGGCAGGTGAACAGTGTTGAACTTCAGTAGTCCTACAGTACTCAGCTCTCCGATAACGCACCCATGGCATTTTTAAAAATTAAAAGTAGTTTGTCTTGCAAAGGCACTTCATATTTCTTGTGAAACGGTGCACAGAAGCATCTAAAGCTAAACGAAGTTTAGGCGAGTTTAACCCCCAACAAAAAACACAGCCGTTAAGAACAAAACATTTTGAGGCTGAAATTGCAGAAAAAATTAGAACATTGAGCCTGAGCAAAATTTTACTGATTCTTAATTAAAAAAAGAGTGTATTCGCTATTAGTACTCTCGTCTTAGTCTCGTTGTATAATTCTAATTATGTAACTCATGAAAAACATATATAAATATAAGTACAAAACACAAAATATTATTCAATATATCTCACAGATTGAAAGTAAACTGAATGAAAAGAAACATGCCACTGGATTTTAGCAATTTTTAAGAAATACAGTAGGAAACATTACATGAAGACGGGCGTTTAAGGTTCTTTGATCAAAATACAACATGTATGGGAAACCATAGACTTGCCTTAAGTCGACGAGTACACAACTAACAAGAGGTCACACGAGCTGAGAATATCCAGTGAAAGACTGAAAGTCGAGCGCCGAAGGCGCATGCAAGCGAGCTTCGAAAGGATTTTGCGAAAGTCTGGGGAAACCAGAAACGTTCAGTTGTTAGCTCATGCTAATGTCGCTAGCTCAGGGAGCAGAACTACAGCTAAGAACGACTTTTAAAACGTTCTCAGTTATATTGACAATAGTTTTTTTGAGACCTATATGTGTCATACAGTGCTTCTTCTGACGTAAGTATAAAGTTCACCCTGGCAGCGGCTGAACCAAAATCAGTAATCGTCTGCGTTATCAGTCTTCAGTCAAACTGACGACAACCACAACAACAACAACAACAACAACAACAACTGATAAAAACTGATGTAAATAACAATACTCGGATTGTCTAGATAATGATAGGTTTGTTGTTGCAAGAACAAACTTTGTAAGAAAACTAAGACATATATTTGCCCAAATTTTGAAACCAACTAATTGAAACAAGACACACTAGACTAGGCTCAGATCCATATAGCATCCTTATATTAATTTTTCAACTGCATGACGAGACTGAACAGTTATTTCATCGGCAAAAACGGCAACAACTATAAGAACATTATGAGACTGAGTTTGCCAAAATTACACATGCTACGGGCCTCGGTCAAAATTGTTTGGCTCTTCAGTTTAATAAACTGTGCAACTATGTGATAGTTCTATAAAACAATCCCTGATGATCACAGAGTCCAAAGCGTTCGGATCATTTTAACTTCAAAATTTCTATTTAAGCCTTTTATTGTTTTATAGATTTTGAACTTTTAGCGTTTGCTATGATTTTATGTGATAATTTCATGGAATAGATGGTATTACTTTCCACGTTAACATTTAAGAGACCATAAAGCTAGCTACTGCCATGTGAGCTATGACTGGGTGACTGCCTGGGGGAAACGAAAATGTAGAAATGTGCATGAGTGCTCTGTAAACCGAATCGTTTGATTATCAGTTGTTTTCCAGGTTGTTCGGTATATCTCAGTTGCGGATTTGAAAAAGAGATAAGTGTATGGTGAAAAAAACATTCATCGTGCAGCACAATTGTAACGATTCGTTTGTGAGTGAGTGAGTGAGTGAGTGAGTGAGCAAGTGAGTGACGGTTCAGGTTAAATTTTGGCTCAGTGCCGAGCCTCAGTCGTAGACACAGGGTGACATTGAAACTGGATTGTTACAGAAAGCTAGGCTTCCACGTACTTTTCAAGGAAATCAGTTTTGGCAAATTTGGCTTATCGCAAAGAACCCATGTACTGGTCAATAGCGACCTATAAACGAGATAATATTGATTGCTCGTGTACAAGTCAAGCCTCATAGCACAAAACAACACTATTTTTCAAGTGCAAGATAGCTTCAGAAGTAAATTGCAAGTACATCAGTCTTGGAGAATTTCCGTTGTGTCAAACACAAACTGGGCTCATATCTGTAATGACGGGTCAAACGAGCGCGAGAGAAGATGAGAGTTGATGAGGGCTCACTCTAATGCGCAGGTCATACGCTCTCATCGACTCGCGATCTCGAGCACTCTCATCAACTCTGAACATGTTCAAAACTTCAAGGGGAATTGATGAGAGTTTCACACATTTGTTGAGCGATTTTTGATCTTGTCAACTACCATGGACTATCCTCCTCGTTTGACCGCGCGCATGAGAATTGAACAAAACGCTCATCCGGATTTTGGTCATTCAGTTTACTCTCATGCATGCTCGTGAGTCGTGACGAGTACGTGCACATTGTGTAATGCCCAATGGCAGCGCAGAGCCATTTTAAACTGTTTTCAATGCAATGTTTAGAAATCTGTTTTGCTCAATATAGCGAACCGAAGTCGCATATATACTGAGCTGGGAGAGTTTAATTAACGCATGTCGGTTCTGTTTCGTTCCGATATATGATACTGGCATAATTATAATACTATCCTTTACTGAACTAAGCAAATAAACTACTGATCAATAGTAGTAGTAGTAATAGTAATAGTAGTAGTAGTAATAGTGATAGTAATAGTAATAGTAGACTTAGTAGTAGTAGTAGCAGTAGTATAGTAGTAGTAGTAGTAGTAGCAGTAGTAGTAGTAGCAGTAGTAGTAGTAGTAGTCGTAGTAGTAGTAGTAGTAGTAGTAGTAGTAGTAGTAGTAGAAGTAGTAGTAGTGGTGGTAGTAATAGTAGTAGTAGTAGTAGTAGCAGTAGTAGTAGTAGTAGTAGTAGTAGTAGTAGTAGTAGTACTAGTAATCGGTAGTAGTAGTAGTAGCAGCAGCAGCAGCAGCAGCAGTAGTAGTAGTAGTAGTAGTAGTAATAGTAATAGTAGTAGTAGTAGTAGTAGTAGTAGTAGTAATAGTAATAGTAATAGTAGTAGTAGTAGTAGTAGTAGTAGTAGTG
>JAOBYE010016125.1:10074-23432 GCA_025403585.1 Parazoanthus swiftii | reverse complement strand
AAAGTCTTGTAATACCCCTTGCGAAGTTGTATGAGACCGGGGCTCATAAGCACTGGATAGGAAATCTTTTACTTCAAGCATTTGACACATGACTCATTGACTCACGACTCATGACTCAAAGCCCTCATAGAATTCTTGACTCATAGAAAAAGTTACACTCCCAACCTCTGGAACCCTCATTCTATTTCAGTCCCGAAAAGTATTTTTTTTATACTTTTAGACTGAACGGCCTCGAAGCAATTAAAGAGTGACTGTATTAGTCCATAGCGGCTTTTTACGAAAACTATGACCTTTCAGCCTTATACCCGGCAAGCACAAAATGTACTCTATTTTAAACCCAAAACGAGAAGTACCAACCCTCTCCCCGCTACCGGATTCCCTGTGTTCACCCCCCGGTCCCCGGCTTCCACCGGCCCCTATTCTCACCCCGCTCAACGGTGCCGGCCAGTGCTCCGAAAAGTTGAGTTGCAACAACAAAAATGGCCGTGTAACACGAAAACTGCGAGCATCGAGTTAAATAACTTGCGGAATGGGTGGGGGGAGGGGGGGGGGGGGGTCGTGTTTGCTTTAAAGGTCCCAGTGACCGTTGCGAGCCGGCAGAGGAACCCTCGTTCCCAGGGCCCTCTGAGTATTTTTCAAAATGGCGGTTGCTCAGGAACGCGCTAAAACCAAATACAAAAACACGCTCGAAGAGACAAGGACAAACAAAGACAGATATGAATCTGTGAATATCATTATTTTGTTTTTTTGGCTATCAAAAAGCAATACACAATCGAAAACAAAATGATTTCCAAGCTTGCTGTTGCCGGCACGGCTGTCGCGGGAATCGTTTTTGCATTGCTTGTTTTGCGAAGAACGCGCAGGAGTAAAAAAGCGAAGAGAACTCCGGTGGGAATAGTCTTGCTGCATCAATTCCCTCCATGGCCGGCCATTGTGAGCAGTTCGCCTCCGTGTCTCAAATTAGAGACGTATCTACGGATGGCCAACATTCCTTACGAGACAGAGTATGGCACTCGTGGAGGACGCAAAGGCAAAATGCCGTGGATTGAGTACAACGGTCAAGAAATTCCCGACTCAAATTTTTGCATTGGGTTTTTAAACAAGGAGTTTAGCGTGGACATGGATGGGTACCTTAGCGAGGAAGAGAAGGCCATCGCTCGCTGTGTTTTGACGATGCTTGAAGAGAACACATACTGGTAACTCAGACATAAATATATACCTCTTATTAGCCGAGTGCGAGGTCCGTACGGCAAGTTATGGACCGAGTTATGGCCCAAGCGCGAAGCGCGCGGGCCATGAAAACGAGGAAGGAAAAAACGAGGATCCATAACTTGCCGTGCGGACCGAGCAAACGAGGCTAAGAAGATGTTTATTATATGGCTTTGTTGATTATTCGAAGCAAGTGAGACCGCTCCAGAACTAGAGGTTCAAACGGTTACTTATGGACTTGAAATTGACCAATCACAAAAATCACGAAATCAGTCGGCCATATAATAAATCATTATATGTGAATATGTCGACGAGTCTGTGCTATGAAATTACTTATAAGGAAAATACAGCATCAACGCATTTTAGGAATACGAAGTCAAAATTGTAGTTTTATTCTTTAACAAAAGAGTAACTTTAACTAGTTTATAGGTGGTAAATATTGTAATTTGTATAATGCAGTCTATAGAGTTCTCTGTTATGTACAGAGCTGGGCTGTGTTATACATGTGTTCATATATGTACTGGCCAGGCTTGCTTTCATCATTATCAATCTTACTATTGTTTACAGGACAATGGTATATCATCGTTGGCTCAACAATGACTGTGCACCAATGAGCTGTGAGAAGTCATTTGGAGCACTTCCATTTCCTCTGAAGTATTTTGTCTTTAGAAGCTTCCAGAAACAAATCCGTGTTTACTTGCATGGACATGGCATGGGTCGACATTCTGAACAAGAGATATATGGGATTGCCAAGCAAGATCTGACTGCGGTATCAAAGATTCTAGGGGACAAAGAGTTCTTGTTTGGAAGCAGGCCATGTGTGGCTGATGCTGCATTATTTGCTTTGGTGGCAAATTTTGTTCTTGATATGCCAAACAGCCCTCAAGGAAAGTTGATCAAGTATGAACTTAAAAATCTTGAAAAACACATGGACCGGATGAAGACCATGTACTTTCCTGACTGGAGGAAGTTGATTACTTCTTGAGAGAGGAATGCCGAGACTTAGCTGATTATCAACTGAACATCTGTTGTTTCTTCTCCCTACAGTATCAGTAAAAGTCTAGGTTGTTGTGATTAGATTTGAAAATAGGAAAATTGATCATTAATATATCTAGGAGTTTCAAGAAGATGTACTAGTAAGATTTAACAGGCAGAGTAGCAGCTTCTGGTTTGTCAAGGGATACAGTTACTCACACAGGCAGAGTAAAGCTGATAGCAGAAAAGTATACATTGGAAATGAGATTTGAAAGTGTCACATGCCTTGCTTTAAAATCGCTGGACAGGTACATGTTTATCAGGAGACTCATCAGCAACTCATTATTCAAGACTGTTGGGAAAAAAAAACAGGCTAAAGGGTCATTCAAAATAGCTTGGGGGTAATACCAGCATTTAATGGCTGTATGGATATGTGCCACTGTTAACAACATATACTGTAATCACAGAGTTCAGTTTTTGTCTGACAGGACACTGGTATGAGGTTTAGATAATGAGTTTGTAATAGAGTATGGATTTTTCCTAGCCAAAATCTAGGACTTTTCAATATTTAACCAAATTCTGGCCAGTCTAGTACAGAAGAACTAGTGCTTACGTCAAATAATACCCCTCTTTAGTCCAATATACATATTTAAATTATGGCATATTTACTATTGTAATATTACAAAGCAATAACACAAAATATTAGTTGTAGTTAAAGAATAGAATATATTATTATGAAAAGAGGTACCATTCTTATTGCTTATAGATCATTTGCAGGTAGGGACACAATTTTAGTCAAAATTAAAATTGTAAGGGTACATAAAGTTATACTTTAATTAATTGTTAGCCATACATATTTTTCGTTTCTCATTTAAAAACCTCATTGAACTTTTTGTAGTACTTAAAAAACATTTGTATCGGATTGAAATTTGGTCATACCAATAAATAGGAACCAAGTCCCAGAACCAAGGCTCATTAATACAAACTACCTTAAGAATGAATGAATGTACACTATCCACACTAATGTTGAAGTTTTGAGGGTGGCTGTGAAATGCAACTTCCCGCACTTGTTGCATGTTCGGTACAAACTGTACTACTTAAAGCAGTTCTTTACCTAAACTTACTGATAGTCTAACATTTGATAAAATATAATTTCAAATCTTAAATCAGGGAGCAGAAATTTAAGAATTTATTCTGTAATCTAGAATTTATTAGGATTGCTCTCTCATTATTAACACGAAAACGGTCAGTGGGCTCCCAAGTATGTGTAAAAGGGAGTCATTTGATTCAAGTGCTGCCCACTTTTATGAGAAAAACACTAAAAACTCTCGTCTTCTTGAACACAAGTACCTTTTGCACCCCCACCCCACCCCCCCCCCCATTCCTGATATATGAACTTGCCCCTCCCTTTTCGACATTTCTAGGTCCACCCCGGATCAGATCCAGTTGTTTTGGCTAACGACTTCTCAGCTGATCTAGCGACTTTTCGTTCAGCAATACTTGAATTTCACTAGTTTCCATTTTAGCCACTTGCCAGAGGAGAGAGTTGTCGTTAAGGCTTGCATTTTTATTGAATGAAGTGAGGTCATATTGATTCTGACAGGATATTCCGATTAACTGGTAACTGGCAAAATGCACACTGTGGTTACAGAGATTCCATCCCTCCTTTTTTTCTGAGGAGTCTCCGTTCTTGCGTGCAATCTCCTTTTCCTTACCTAAATCTCATTTTCTAATATTTAGAAATTGAAAAAAATCAGTAGTTTCAGCTTTGCGACGAATATGCTAAACGAAACGATGAAGATGATTTCATATTTTGCAGCTTTATCTTCTCCATTTCCTATTCTCCATTCCTGTCCTCACTTCGATCGCTTTTGAAGAGACTGCAGCAAGTAAAATGCGTGCGCGGACATTTGAAACCACGTGGGAAGCGAACAGCATTGGCCGGACGGAGCTGGAAAATTTCGAGCGGATAACCGGATATTATACAACTTTTACAAGATTATTTAAGCTAAGAAATCGTAGCTTAAGCCATAGCCAAACGTAAGTGTGAGCTCAACGCAAGTTGTATTATATTCGGTTAACACCTTTAAAAAGGCGTTCATCTCGCACTTATTTTGACGCCTGACGAAGGGCCTGTGTGGACTTGCGTTCAAATTTGAGCGCTTCTAAAGTCAACTTAATCGCGCAAGTCTGCGAATTAGTGAAAGCCCATTCAAGTCGCCGGATACATGTTGGACAAGCTAAACACGGGTTCAACGGTAATTTAAGAGGTCTCGACCTCGGTGTAAGCACCCACGACTAACGTCACCCAGTCTGATAAACGTCGAACTGGATTCACCAGTGGTGCAGGACGATAAAACGCCCTCACAATATATTGATACGTTGCACTCTTCTACTCATACATTGGAAAATATGCTTTAGTTATGGGAGTTAAATTAAACATTTTCAGGTCAATATACATGACGACAACCAGAGGTCGAGCACGGTAATGACGTCAATTCACCTCCGATAATTGAAGTAAAGTTTATAGAGTATGAGTACAAGTATGCACCGGAAGGCCAATTCTCGGCGAGAGGACGAGACACTGTGACATCATTTGTGCACCTCTCAGGGAACCCTATGACATCAGTGGTGAGGATAAACCCTGCATTTTGAGATCACCGTTATAACTTTTTTATGCACTGGAGCGACATCTGCTACATAACCTGAGTATATTTTGTTAACGAAAGTATTTATGGTACAATAGTCTTGTTTTGTGTCCAAAGAAAGACATTTTTGTACGGGCCAATTCAAGAGCGAAGTCAGTTTCTGCCAAGGTTTGGTCTCCTGTGCAGTGTTGCTGTCGGAACACAGGGAGCCCGACTCTAAAGAAAACTCGAACAAAAACTGATAAAACTTGGAGGAGGTGTTTGACCCCCCCCCCCCCCCCCCCTATCCACTCCCCTTCGTCATTTTT
Organism: Parazoanthus swiftii; assembly: GCA_025403585.1. NCBI lineage: Eukaryota > Metazoa > Cnidaria > Anthozoa > Zoantharia > Parazoanthidae > Parazoanthus > Parazoanthus swiftii. The sequence continues at coordinate 18,292 of JAOBYE010016125.1, read as the reverse complement.
TCGCTTGATCGCGCGCTCACGCCAAACGGAAAGCCTGGGGGATGGTCCAAAAGCCTCTTTTTTAAGAAACGGTTTTAGAACCAAACTTTCAGTAATTTCCATCCAGTTTGCCATAGACTGATAGAGTGCAGTGGTCGAAAGCCGAAACAGAACCAAAATATCCTTTTGTCCATTCATGTCTGACCCCCTTTTTCTTTGTTCTTTCAGACTTTTCCTCCACTTTTAATTCGATTTGATATTACTTCCAATAGCTCATTTTTTTAAATAGATTCCAATAGGTTTAGTTCTCTTCTTAGGAAATTAGGTGTGATGTCCTCTGGTTTTTTCCAACTCAATAGCTGTCAATGTAAATGTTCTTTGTGTAAAATCATCAAATATTAATTACCGGTTTCTGATCCTCTTGTATCCGACGTTCTTTCATCAGATTTCTCCAAATTCCCGTAATTTGTACCACCAAAAGCTGTATTTTTTGAAATTACGCTGTACTGACTATTGTTTGGGACTCCGGCTATTGTTGCCGTTTCATAGCCAATCAGGTGTGTTTCGTTCAAGTGCAGGGGGCTCAGACTGGTGTGTGTCACGCTGAAAGACTGGGTCGAGTGACAATGAAAACGTGACAGGCGAAAAGAAGAGGGTGTTCGTTTCAAGGGAACTACTGTCAAGTTGTGTCTATTTCAATGCGCCATTTTATGCCACCCATCCAGAAAAGGAAACATTCAGTTTGAGAACTGGGAAAATTTGAGATCTGCAGTTTGAGATAAAAAACGGTAAGCCATTGATAGCTCTTTGTTTCATCTCAGAACCAACATTATTCAACGACTCCGTGACCTCGTTAAGTCGTTTACTGATCTATTCTAGTTCCAGGAAGACGAATAGTTTCATTTGGGGGTTGCTGTTAAAAAATATTTTCAGATGAATTTCACCAGGAAAGAGTTTACGTTGTTGAATGCTTTCAAAAATGAAAATCGAATGAGCTAAAGTGGAGATATGGCTGAACGATGAAGCCAAATATTGTCAGACCAGTTCAGGAACCAGTGGTTATTCATTTGGTCATGAATTATTTAGTTAAGGTGGCAGAGACTCAAGCTTCATAATATAATGGATACGAAGCTTGGAAATTAGACTAATTTTCAGCCACATTTTTCTTGGATGGGGCACAGCAACAAGATGGAGAATGTTTGTAACATCTGAAATATATCTGTATTCAGCATTTGTGCAAATAAACTGCAAAAAAAAAAAACCAAAGACATTTTTGAAATGTTGACAAAGCTGCTTCCATGTGGCTTAATCCCAGAGATGTTTATCCGACACAAAGAGATGTTGGTTGCTTAAGTGTTGTCAGTGCTTTTTAAAAAGCTTCATTTGCACAACTTTATGGAATGTTTGGTAATTAATGCACCCATTCCCAGAAAAAGTTCAAAATATTTTGCTGCCCAAAATTCAGTTACATGATATGTTTCTTTGAGAGATATTAGTCAGTGAATGTTTTCATGAGAAAGATCGTTTCTGAAGGATGAGGGTCATAGACTTATGCATTCTTCAGGGGTTAAATGTTATATAAACACAATTTGTTACTGAACAAAAGATTCAGTTTTAATAGTCAGATTTCAGATTGGTAATTTTTTATTATCTCCACTGACATGTCGGAATAATGACTGTGCATGCGCACGAGGTAGTAAGAGAACAAAACTGGGCAAATTTCCAAGAAGGCGTTTTGAAATCCATTGTTTAAAGCAAAAGTATGAAGTGTGTAACTTTTTTCAGCCAAAAAATTATGCGACTGACTTTTCACAGTGGACAAAGAAAAGCAAGATAAGCAAACCTGGTGTGATAAAACTCATAACCTTTGTATATTTTTCTTGTTTTTTTGTAAAATTGTGAGCTTGGTTGGCATTTTTCCGACATGTCATCATCTCCACCTTATATTATGCCTTCATAGGCCTCAAGTAACTCAGTAGACATCTGGTGGGTTGGACCTGCATTTGAATGTCAAAGCAACCAGCCCCCCATGTTTGTAAGGAAACCTGCTATTGCAGTGACAGAGATTTTGTATCTACCACCAAATCTGGCAAAATCTGATTGCTTTATGTTGCCAAACTTCATTTTAAATGAGTTTCAATTCAAATAAGTGCTACAATACATGTGCCATTACTTGAGGAGCTCAGAGCACTTTTACACTGTTAAGACGCATTGTTCAGTTTTCTTCAGTGATCTCCAGATGCAGGAAATATTTCAGAGAGCCATAATTTTGATATTTTCCAGAAAGAATTATGGGACTCACGACCTCTGTAAATATTATAATATTCTAAAGTATGATCTCTACTTATTGACACAAGCTTTCATTATTACTCTAGTTAAAATCAGTATGGATGTTGAGCCAAACAGGTGGACAACTACAATGCTATAAGTTTGTGGAGATTACTCTGCCAGCTCCACATGCAGAGTTGACATGATGGCCGAGGGAAGACCGTCAAGACGAGCTTGTAAGAGAAAGATACCTGATGGTGCTGGTGAGGAAAGCAAAGAGAGGTTTCGAAAATGCGAAAAAGCAGGCTGTCCAGCAAGCAGACCTATCTGTTGTGCTACCACTAGTGAAGTGTAAGTGTTGACCATATAAATAATGAGATAAAACATATGTCTGTTTAAATATAACACATGGTAAAAAAAAGCTTTAGAGGGTTTACCATAAAAAATTATATGAGGTGTCTATGTTTAGCATATTCTACCTATTAGTGTAGGATGGTCTTTTATTAAACCAGGAAGTGTTGGGGTGTGATGGGAAGTTGAAATTTTGGATAAGGCTTTTAAGGAAAGTGCTAAAAAAGCAGAGTTTTAATAAAAGTACTTGGGGTCAGTAAAGGAAAATCAAAGTCTAAAAAAGTAGAAAACATTTTCCTCACCCCCTCCCCTCAGAGTTTACATTATTTGATAGGTATATTACAACCCAAGGTACCAAACAGTATTTTTATCATCTGTTTTACCTGACTAGGGTGATGGTCAGATACAGTGTATTCCTGTGCATAGAATTATCCCAAAGTACCGTATGCTTGGCTTACAGTAGGTTAAATTGATCTCTTGTAATTTTGTTTTCAAGTTGCTCCGGTGGTGGCTACACATCTCGATGGTATCATTTATCAGATGGGGAGCATTTCTGCAATGCATGTTTTGATCACACTTATCGCAGGTAACAAATGAATAATTATACTCTTGCACAAGGTTATAGAATGATGTTATTATTTTCCAATGTACCTTGCAGTGTAGCTGAATGGTACAGTGCTTATTAAAATAAAATATAACTGACACTGAGATTACTATTTCAGGATAAAGATTCTAAAAGTCAGTACTAGACATTGAATTTATTGCCCTGTAAACAATCTTAAATTCCCTTTTCTCAAGCAGCAAAGCTGTGAGCAATCCTCCTGGTTCGCTAATGTTTGCAGACTTGATGTTAATGCTTTCTAGATTGATTCTATTTCTGAGGAAAAAGAAAAAATGTCTTGCAGCATAGTCAGGCCCATTGGCAGGGGGGTGCATTCGCACTCCAACACGGACCCAAAAAGGTCTGCAGTGGGAGGTTTAATCAGACAATGAAGAAGCACGAATAGGTTTTTTGTAACAGATGGTGCTACCGCAATTCAAGACAACTAAAAAAAATAGCCATAAGTGTGTTTGTCTCATAAATTTGGCTTTTAAGAGTCCAAGTTTGCATAATATGCACCCCCCAACAAAAATCCTGCCTACGGGCCTGATAGTTAACTAGAAATCTAGCCCTGCAATCTGTTAGTAACATAGCATGTATACTACACACATTAGTCCCAAGTTTTAAGTGCTCAATGCTGTCACCATTTGTCCAGAGGACTCAGTCCAAAGGCGTGACAGTCTCCGGGGCAGAAATTTTGAAAACAATCATGACTCTGAAATGCCATTTCCTTCAATTTATTTTTAGACATGTTGAAAAAATTAAATGTTGCTTGATTACGATGTTCTGAGACTAATGATACATCATATGTAACACTCATTTATTTTGAAACTTGATTAAAAATGAAATTTTGCAACATGAAGCAATCAGATTTGACAGATTTGATGGGAAATATAAAATCAACACACTCAGAATCTCAACGGCAATTTTGGATTTCTTTACTAGTCAGGCAGGTCGACAGGTTTCATGTTCAAATGCTGCAGGTACGACAGCCAATTGTGGGTCACTTGGGACCTAATATGTAGTTATATATTATGCAAGTACAGTATCTCCTTTGTACAAGCTGCTCAATGGGACCAACAATGTCCAAAGTGCAATTGAACATTCTGTGCCCAATTCAGACTCACAAGTCACATCCGCCACAAACACCCTTTATCAGACACCATTCCCGTGATGTCCTTGGTCTCATCGACCATGACAGACGAACAACAATGTATATATTACTTAGTTGTGCATGCATGACTTGTATACATTCAAGCAATAACTTACATGAAATCAAACTTATTTTAGTTTCTGCTTTTTTCCAGCCACAAAGGTGGCTATGATGCATATGCCAAATGGAAGTTGGAGTGGAGCGAGACCAGTAGAAAGGAGCCCAGTGTGAAGGTGTACATGGTTGAGATGGTCATTCCCTATTGGCTACAGTGTAACAAGTGTCGTAAGTGGCAGCAACTGCCCAGAAGCCAGGGTGAACTGTCCATGGAGATCATTGAGTCATGGGTCTGTGCTGATGGATTGAGGATGCCAAAGAAGGTACTGAAAATAGGCACTGCAGCTGCTTGACGTAAAGATTGGGAAGGGACTGGCTAGTGACATAAAGACAAGTGCAAGGTCCAAAAACACATTTTCACAGTAACTCTTCATAATTTTTTAAAAAATATTTATTATGTTTCTTGTCTATAGAGGATAAATTATGATAATTTGTTTTGCCTTTTAAAATTAAAGTTTGTATCTTCCACTACTTGGCAGTATTCTCACATATATTATTTTGTTGATTTATCATTTCCATATTGTCCATCACAGTTGAGAGGGAAGTTACAAATCACCTTCATTCCCTGAACTTTTTTTCTATTTTGTTTTCATAGGGAGGTATGAAAATTGAAGATCCTTGCGAGACACCAGAGGCAAAGGTACATGTGTATTAATAATTTATTGATATTTAGTAAAAACTATTGACTATCCTGCTTTTTTGTCTTTTACTAATGAGAGTATAATTACATGTACATTGAATATTAATATATTTTATCGTAAAAGCCTAGGTGCATTCGATCAAGTACTATTAGAAAGGTTTCATATCAAATCTCCACACTGTCGTTTTTCTCAACACCCTGTAATTTCTCTGTCAATTTTTTGAGTGATTAAACTGTCTGTAAGTTGTTGTAATAATTCAAATTTCCAAAAAACGTTTTGAAATGTTTTAAGTTTAGCTTTTCAAATTACCATTTTCTAACTTTGAAGTGCTTGAAAGAACAAGATGTTTGTGCAAGAGAAGCTAAAAAGCTAAGGAAATGTACTATAAAGAAAGAAGTTGAAATAATTAATAACTGTCTTGTGACATCACACCATGAATAATAATGATATGCAAGTTATAACACCCTATCATTATTTGGAGCTAACTAGAACACTTTGGGCTAATGGCTAAAGTTTACTGAATGCAATGGTTTCGGGTAATTTTCAGTTTTTTTACAAACTGAATTTTTCACATAGGAAGTAATGGACACACAGAATATTGGTTGGTTACAAAGTCTGGCAGAGCCTCCACTGTTAAAGCACAGCCCGGCAGCACCATTCCTTCAATCATACTTTCCTGATGGAGTAGGGATGAGCGCTACAACTTTCATTGCTGATCAAGCAAGTGACAAGACAAATGGATGCACCAATGGGACACATTCAGGTTTGCCAATTTAACACTCCCTGGAACTCTTTGACTCCCTGAGATTTTTTGGATTTGTTTGTTTAAGCCAGGTTTTTTAAACCATAAGTTTGTTCAGTTTTTAGGTTTGCTGATTTTTTTTTTGACAAAGCCTAAAGTCCCCACCATTGGGGTATTAGTTGAAGGATGAGTCAGACATCTTTATGCCCAAATCTCTGGCAACCTTCATGCCATTGCTTGGGAAGGTCAAACGTCATTCATTCGAATGAGTTTGGTACGCCGCTCCTTCTTGATTTTTGATCCTACCCTGTGGAACTTCTTGCCGACAACTATCAAAAACCCGACGTCTCTGGACGTCTTTAAAACAAAGCTCAAGACGTGGTTTTTTAACAAGGCATTCATTCTTTAACTGTTTTAACCATTTTTGTTCTTAAAACTTATTTTTAGCAACTCTATTTACCTTTGAATTATATCGTAACATTCTAATTTTATCTTATATCAATATTTTAGCTTGAAACATACTTTTGTAATGAACGTTAGGAATAGCGCTATAGAAATTCATTATTATTATTATTATTATTATTAGTATTAGTATTAGTATTATTACTTGCAAGAACCAGTAACAAGTAGCATTTATTATAATTATTATAATTAAATTATAATTTGTTATAATTATTATATTCAACATAGATTATTTTTTAGACTTCAGATACCTTCAGCCTTTCTATGAACCAGAGAATGGAGGGACTGCATCAACATTTAGACCAGATGTTATGGAGCCTGAAGAGGTGAAAGAGTTTCCAGAGTTTAGTAGGTAAAGAAAACCAGACATTGTCTTGTAAACTCTGATCCATGCATTTGATTATGTTATAAGTATACATTTACATACCTTTAACACAGTTTGGGGACTATTCAATGCTTTTCCAAATAGGAGGCAAATACGTTCTTAGGCTTGCAAACCTCTTGTTGGCACCCAAATGATTCGTGCTATGACAAAAGGTAAATACTGCTTACAAAGGTTCTCCAAAAGACACGAGCAAAGAAATGATACGTTTTGAGGCTTTTCGGGAGTTGGTATGGTGCCAGTTGGTTAAGACGTTGTGGCTGACCTATGTTCTTACATCTGACGTTATTAGCAACGGGACACTAGTGTCACTACTAAAGTTTAGTGGCACAGGAAAATAGAAAGCAAGTGAGAGCCACGGGTACCTTAAGTAAAGCATACAATAAGAGCATTCGGGGGGGGCAATGAAAACAATACAAACTCTAGGGAGAGAAGATTGGTAGGCAAGAGGAGGTAGAGAAAAAGAAGCGAAGATACTTTACTATAACGTGTATTCTGAATAATGGAGAAGAAGGCCAGTTAAACTGTCAGGAGCAGGAGTAAAAGAAAAAGGGTTGGAAACAAAATGTTGACCCTCCTGCTCCCCCAGGGGTACCTCCTCCTAAAGGTAGTCTTGTCTCTCCCCACTGGTGTAGAGTTAAAGTTTACTCCTTTCTTCTTGTTTTGCTTCATCTGTTTGTCAACACAACTTGCTTACTTACTTACTTACTTACTTACTTAAACAATGAGCGACAACTTCGAATAACTTATTTTTCCTCAACAGAGAACCCGGAATCTACCTTGCTTTGAGGAACCTGATTTTAGCCCTGTGGAGCTTGAACTGCAAGGTACACATTCTTATGGTGTCTTGGACCTACTGATTGACAAAAGATGATTCTCTCCTTTATCTGTTTTGGTTACTGTACAGGAACCTTTGGATGCTGAAAGATGCGCGAAGTACATCATTATTCGGGGACTTGTAAGACGACGATTAGTTGAAGAAACACAGCGTGTTCTCCTTTTTCTGACAAGAGAAGGATATGTGAACCATGGAATACTAAAGTTCTTCACCGTCAACACCATTCAACATCAGGTAAGGAAGTGTGAATCAAGAAATACTGAAACCCTTCACTGTCAACACCATTCCACCGCAGCAAAGGTTCTGTCAACACCATTCCACCTCAGGTAAGGATCTATCAACACGATTTTACGTCAGGGTCGATCAACACCATTCTATCACAGGTAATGTAATGGTCAACACCATTTCACTGCAGTTAAGGATCTGTCAACACCATTTCACCGCAGTTAAGGATCTGTCAACACCATTCCACTTCAGCCAAGGATGTATCAACACGATTCTACCTCAGGGAGGTTCGATCAACATAAGTTCATCAAGGTGATGGAATGGTCAACACCATTCAACAGCAGTTAAGGATCTGTAAACACTATTCCACCTCAGTTACAGATCTGCCAACACCATTCCGTCACAGGTAAGGATCTGTCAACATCATTCCAACTCAGTTACTGATCTGTCAAAACCATT